>JASANE010000113.1:0-10369 GCA_030248225.1 Trileptium ribeirensis | reverse complement strand
ATATGGCGGGTGATTTTGGCGGCTTGGCAATCCTCGCAAGTTGTGACCATATTGCGAATGCGTTTTCTCATTTCCGGCCAAACATACGAGTGGCTAATCATAGCCAAAGTCGGCCGGTAACCTGCATGCGAGAGGCTTTGAAACGAGGCAAATACGCGTCGTCGGAATATTATTGGCAGGAATGTGCGATTATTGTCGTCGTACCAGATCTGTTTGCCGTTGACAGACGATTCTCGGATCGGTAGCGTTGTTGTTTTGAAAAAGGTTTGAAGATGTTGATCCTCAAGTTGAGCATCTGCGATGGCATCAACGGTTGGTGTTGCTTGAACTGAAGCAATGGTTGTTCTCCAAAGGCAGTCGACGATTATGTTTGCCGTACCAGCGACGTGTCTAATGTAATATCGAATTCGGATATGTACGATAGCCATCGGCATTGTTGATGGCTCGGATTCTTCATATTGAAGCAGCAAACCAGCGGCTTATGGTCTGTGTACAGCGTCACTGGATGACCGATGAGCCAGTCAAAATGCTTCAGACTGAGAAAGATTGCCAACGCAGCCCGATTTTTGAATTTTTTGCCGTGAGAAAAGTTATAGGGCAAAATGACGTCATTTTGGCCCATTTTTCGGGCACACCCTCCAGTTTTTGCGACTTTTATCAATAAGTACAGGAGTTATCCGCAAACTAATAGGCCTATTCCATGTGGCTTTACCAGGGCTTTCCAATGATATATAACAAGTTTTTCAAATACTTCCCAATCTGGAGTCTATAAGGTTAAAGTTGGCGCCAAATTTCATATTTGGTGAAAAGTCGTGGGAAATGCACCTAAATGTGTGTTTTTTGTTGATTTTAGTGTCTTATATGAGGTTTTTTGGGCAGATAAACACATTGCAAGTGTTAAAAATATTGTTGGGAAAATATATTTTACACTTCTGGTTCATACTTAGCATAAAAAAGGACGTTTTCGCAATTTTTGGTGAGAAGTCGTGGGAAAAGCACCTGAATGTGTGTTTATTGTTGGTTTTAGTGTCGGATATGGGGTTTTCTGGCCGACAAGCTCATTGCGAGTGTCAAAAATATTGTGTGGAAAATATTTTTCACACTTCTTGTTCATGCTTGGCATAAAAAATGACGTTTTCGAAATTTTTGTTGAGAAGCCGTGGGAAAAGCACCTGAATGTGTGTTTATTGTTGGTTTTAGTGTCGGATATGGGGTTTTCTGGGCCGAAAAGCTCATTGCGAGTGTCAAAAATATTGTGTGGCAAATATTTTTCACACTTCTGCTTCGGGGGATTGTTCTCACCACTCGAATTCTGGCTCGCAAGCGAGCTTCACTAGTATTAGCCTAGAAATTTGTAAACCCATAAAAATTGGAAACAACAAAGTGAACTTATGTCAATTTGTATTCATTATGAATTGGTTAAATGATCTGTAACCTTGTGGAGTAAGTGAATGTCAATATACAATGTATTGTAATATAACCAGTCAACCGAAAAGTTTTGATGGTTAATATATGTAACCAGTCAGCGGAAATGTTTATTTAATATATAACTTCTGACCACCGATACTATTATAGGAACACTGTATGGCGGTCTAAAAAAATTTATAGCAAAAATGGGACGATACTGTGTAAATCAACCGGATATGTGACGTAAGAAAATATTTCGGCAAGAACCCCCTACAACTACGGTCTTGTAAGGGGAGGCGCGGTCAAGCAAAGCTCAACCGAAAGGGACCGACTCAATTTCTACTACTAATCAACGGACTATGCCTGAAATACTTGAAACAAAAGACATATTACATGTTATACAAAACATAAACAAGATTTATACTGTACATGCATAATATCACTGTCATATCACAGTCTCTACCGCGTATTTTGTTGTGTAAGACTCTCTGGTCTTATGGATCCTAGCCTGAACAAAACGAGGCCATGAACACTTTATTAAAAACCAAACATAACAAAGAAACATGGCGATGATTATAATGCAGTATGATGCGACTGACGTATCAGCAGAGGACAGTGACTGAGCTGGGGACCTAAGAAAGGTCTCACATAAATAGAACTAAATTACGGTTATGCAAATTAGCTACATGCGACCTGTTTTTGAAACTAGAACCAGTTTCCGTAAATTTATTCAAAATATCTTTCTACTTGAACGAATGACGAACCAGTTCTGAGCTGCAACATGAGCCCCCATCGGAAGAGCGGAGCTCGGGTTCAGCGAATCGAACCGATTTGTGGAGAAGAACGGTCTTCGGATTCGGAGAGCTTCGGCGTAGAGTAGACTGGAGATAAGGAACCGTGGACGACTGAGATAGGGTAGTGGCATCCAGCGTGGAGGCGGATGAATGTGCCGCATCCTCCGTTTGTTGCAACCGCTGGTTGGCTTCGAGAATAGCGTGTTTTACACCCCTAAGTTTTGAACCCCCATCGTCGGTGGAATCGTATCGCCGAATGTAACTGTGCTTGACCACGGCATACCTACCAGTACTGAAGAATTTGATTGCGATATCGTCGGGACTTAGACGTTTGCCCTCGAGCGGTGTACCTGTCGGCAAAACCTTGAGCGCTGGCCACCAACGATAACCGGGAAATTTTGCCCAGACAACCGATTCGTGCTTGTCGATTTCGTGCGAGGTCGTTGATGTTGGAAATTCCTCGTGGTCATGATTAGGCGCGTCTTGTGACCAGATGAGAGCGGGTTTGACACGATCGAGCGAAACTGTATCTTCGTGACCCGCGTTGTTGATAAGGACGGTTTTCGGTCCCATTCGGACCACTTTGTACGGTCCCTTGTAACGATGCTCGAGGCGGTTTGGTGCTGATTCGTTGCAGATCCAAACTAATTTCGCCGATGCCAAATCGCGCGGTATGTATGTTATAGATTGCATACGTTTTCGATCCCGCGGTATCACTGAAGTAATCTTGCGTTGCACCTCGTCGGCAAATTGTTCGAACGACGATTTTTGCGTCTCCCTTGCGTAGTCGAGCAATGATCCAGGAAGGTGTATGCGATCGCGCAATGTGAGCTGTGTTGGAGCGAATCCTGAAACGTTGACTGTGCTTCGAATACCAAGAAGAACCAACGGTAGATTACGAATCCAGTCGCGGCCTGCACATCGTGCGCGAAGGCCATTCTTCAGCGTACGGTGGAAACGTTCGATTGCACCGTTAGATTGCGGATGATATGCTGTTGTTCGCCGTCGTTGAATACCGAACTTTGTCATTAGGTCGTTCCACAGGGCAGATTCGAATTGCGCTCCGCGGTAGGTGACAATGACTTGAGGAACTCCGAAGCGTGATATCCATACGTTGACGAATGCGTCAGCTACTGTAGATGCAGAAATATCGCTAATGGGCAACAGTTCGGGCCATCGAGAATATCGGTCGATCTTCGTGACAATATAGCGCTTGCCGTCGCTCGGCGGTAGCGGGCCAACGATGTCGATATGAATCATGTGAAACCGTTGCTTTGTCGGTATTCGTTCGATTGGCGTCTTTATATGGCGGGTGATTTTGGCGGCTTGGCAATCTTCGCAAGTTCTGACCATATTGCGAATGCGTTTTCTCATTCCCGGCCAAACATACGAGTGGCTAATCATAGCCAAAGTCGGCCGGTAACCTGCATGCGAGAGGCTGTGAAACGAGGCAAATACGCGTCGTCGGAATATTATTGGCAGGAATGTGCGATTATTGTCGTCGTACCAGATCTGTTTACCGTTGACAGACGATTCTCGGATCGGTAGCGTTGTTGTTTTGAAAAAGGTTTGAAGATGTTGATTCTCAAGTTGAGCATCTGCGATGGCATCAACGGTTGGTGTTGCTTGAACTGAAGCAATGGTTGTTCTCCAAAGGCAGTCGACGACTATGTTTGCCGTACCAGCGACGTGTCTAATGTAATATCGAATTCGGATATGTACGATAGCCATCGGCATTGTTGATGGCTCGGATTCTTCATATTGAAGCAGCAGACCAGCGGCTTGGGCAGTACGAAGCTGGTCGCAAAATTTGCTTGGATAACTCTATTCTTCAAAAGTTTAGGGCATACAGGAAAATTGTCAATAGAATCCGAGGCCCCAAATGGAAAAGTGGGAAATTGGAGGCAGGGACGTCATAGTTGCCCCCCAACATGGACAGCAATCTTCGAGGCCCCAAAAATATTGCTGAATGTATGGTTTTCCATTTTTGCATTAGAAGGCCCGTGCAAGTCCGAGACCTTAAATATACAGTCAAACAGTCAAACTTAAATGTTTAACATTTCGGCAACCTTTTGTTTATTTTTTTGTGTGACTAAGGTCGCTAGTGTCTTTTTGTATTTGTTTACCTGTGCTGGTTGGGTGTTCTACGCCATTCCATTAGTGCAACAGCTTGTAATCTTTGTCATATTGCCTTGTCTTATCTACTGCGCATGTAATATGATCCACCAAGCCGTTCTTATAAGTTTTACACCAAGAGATTGTGAGAAAACTTTTGTAAAATAAGATATAACATTTATAACACCCGAACTGGACCTTGTGTCCTGTGCCAATCTTACTCTGTTTTTTGGGGTTTCTGCGAAGCTGTATTGTTCCAACTATGTTAAGCGTTTTGGACCTAACTCTGAAAATTTTAAGCGTTTATCATATTATCCAATGACTTTAGACGCGCAGTACCAGCATTGGACTTGTTTATTATTTCAACTATGTTAAGCGTTTTGGACCTAACTCTGAAAATTTTAAGCGTTTATCATATTCATCCAATGACTTTTGGACGCGCAGTTTACCATGCATTGGACTTGTTTTATTATTTCAACTATGTTAAGCGTTTTGGACCTAACTCTGAAAATTTAGTTTATTCATCCAATGACTTTTGGACGCGCAGTTTACCATGCATTGGACTTGTTTTATTATTTCAACTATGTTAAGCGTTTTGGACCTAACTCTGAAAATTTTAAGCGTTTATCATATTCATCCAATGACTTTTGGACGCGCAGTTTACCATGCATTGGACTTGTTTTATTATTTGGAATAGGACAATCTTGGTGAAACATTTTCAATGTTATGTTACACACTCCATTATAAGATTATTGGTAGTAATGTGTTCCATGCCAATCCAATGAATGTCTTTAGTGATTATCTGATATCATTAATTCAGAAGGCCTGATACTATACAGCAAAAAAAAAGATATTTGTGGCATGTGTCAAAAAAAATTTTCGTCATTGGTGCATGCAATATCTTCTCACCGTTGATCGTAATTGTTGATAATGCACAACATTGAGTTAATTTTTTTTGCATGGGTAGTGGTCCAACGATGATATTTGTCTGATCGCACGGATGCCTGCCGCATATATAACTTTATTCTCGTTTGTTTTTTTGTTTTTTTTTTTTTTTTTTTTTCCTTTATGTTACCGCGGAATTCATGCATCTCAGAAATATTGCAGACACGAATATTTAAATAGTTTAGATTGCTCGGAATGCTCGTGCCATAAATTCTTTTCTCGGTGTCTACCTTTATCTGCTGTGTATCGCAGAACTCGATATAGTTTTTTTACCAGTAAAGCGTGTGATTAATGTGGGGTTCCACAATTTCACAATGGGAATCGGATTGCGCAGTTTGTTCACTGTATGGTTTCTTACCATTTTAACCCCTTTTAAAAGCCGGCTTTCTCTTATCTTCTTAAGCACACTTAGCTATGATACACTTCGACTGTATGCATACTTTGTTCAGTGTTGGTGTGTTATACGTATAGCATGAACGATCTGGAATGATAACAAGAAAGCAACGACAACACATAACCTACCCAAAACACACAACAGCTTCACAGGGGAATAGCGTTTTTCCCCAAAAATTGTTCAAAACAACGAAACATAAAGAAAAGATGTTTGGCGTCTACAGATGCTTAAACCACTAAGAATTGCTTTGGGGACAAAGGGTTCGCCTTCACACTATCCGTGCCGACACGTATCTGTCATCATTAAACTGTGAAGAAAATATTATCAAAACTAAATGCTAAACCTATTTCCCTATTTATTCAACTGCAGATCGTTGCAAATTCTGAATATGCCTTTCAGATGTACCTGTAACACAGCTTGTCGCACTGAAATGTCTAATCGCACTGGAATGTATGCTTAGCATATCACAATTAATTGTAGTCATATCCAGCCGTACGTTCAAGAATTTGTGAAAACGATGCTAATAATTTGTAAGAAAATACTTATGTTCTAAAGAAGCATGATACTAAGTCGTATTCATTACAGTCTGCCGAACATTACGGCGTTGCAATAGTTGAGCATTTCTTAGTTTGTGCCCCTGATTCTGGGCAATATTGTGGGTCCGTTACACTAGATCGAGCCATCCGGGCTAGTGTTCTAAGATCGCACTATGAAGCTTCGATAAAATACGATAAGTAATCCATCAGGAAGTTTAGCAATGATTCCTACTAAATTTCGAAATGATGCTGAAATTTAGAGTTTAAATGGTACGATAAACTTTACCTTGAACAAATCTATACCGATCACGACATTGGAATACCAACAAGTATCAAATTGTATATTTTCTTTTCGCCGTAAACTAGATTTAAAAATACCAACGAAGAAAATAATTACATAGAATCCAAATTGTGTATGGATATCATAAGTTTGTGTTAGACACGCGTTTTATACATTAATTGTTAACGAGCGGTGTTGTAATAGTTTTAGCGTTAGCCAGTTGAGTTTAACGATCGCAAAGCTATGCAAGGGTTTACTTTTGTAAATAATTTTGGGCGTATTGATAATTATTATAGATAAAGGTTGTTGGAGACGTTTTACTATATGTGCAATCGACGGTATTATTGTGCCTTATTATTGGTGTCAATTGGCTTACGGACATAACTGTTGGCTGTTTGGACTGGAAATCTTTACTCCTTAGTATCGTTGAAATAATTCCGAAATTATTGCACGTGGAAATATATCCATTTGACTTTATTGTGGTCTGGTATCTGGTGAAAACACCGTTGGTTTTGGACTGTTGTGCTCGGTAAGTAGAGTCTATAATTACAACTCTGATCTAACCGCTATAATAGCTAGCTGATGTTTTGGTGATGAAGGAAGTTGAAACAACAACACATGTGTTCAAATCAAAGCTGTCTTAGATGTACTGAGTTAAATCTACCTTCTATGCCACTCAAGCATGATGAGTCCTAAAAGTATCTCAACGGTGACATACTTTCCTAAGCACTATTCACATTAATATGCTTGCACTCTGTTCATTGGTAAAAGTAAACAGTTTAACCATCGCTATGCAGATAGATTTCACATGTAGCAAAGCATGTGGTACTTTTAAACTAAAATTTTACTAGTTGATTGGAGTAGCCGAGTTCATAATTTTTTTTTGTTGCTCAACTTTTAAAATCGAGATATTTATTTGAGAACTACATCAAAATTTTGTAATCGCATATATCATATAATTATTTCCGTTATTGTAAGACAAAAACTATGTAACTCATTTCTGAAATAGGCAAAGTTCACCAAGTATCAAATGAAAACGACACAAGAAAAAAAACTTGCATCACCTTGCCTTGATCTGAGGATCCTTTTAGTTCGAGCTTGAGGCTTTAGTTTACGCGTATTGCTTGGTGCTCGGCGATATCTGTGTCACTGGGAACTTGCTGTCTGATGTCTCTTTGGTGTCGGGTGGCTTGGTCTGTCCCATGTTCGGTTGTGCGTTTGCTACTCCCTGCAAAGGCAACCTAGGTCTGGAAACGGACCCGGTCATGTAGACTGTCGGCGCTGTTACTTCGGTAATAGTGGCCCTGTTAACTCGTTAACAGTGTGCAAGACGAATGCTCTGCGACATAGGAGAGTCTGCATGGTTGGAGCCTACAGTTCCTTCGGGGCTGATAAATGGGCGACGACGGGGAAGAGTGGCAAACAAACGGTCGGATGTGGGGCAGCGGTTGCCTGGCACTGGGGACTGTATGACATCAAGTTTGCTTTGACACGGGTGTATTCCGGGTGCTATAGTTGCAGGTACGTATCGAGTGAGGCGCGCCACGAATAGAACTGAGGCTGAATAAACCAAGGCAGACGTATTGCGAGTTTAGTTCTCCATTATATCCTAAATATATTTCTCAACTAATTTCATAAAATCCGTTTACCCAGTGAATTGGAATATTTTTGGGTTACCATACCTGTAAGTGTTCTTTATAAATAGCTCAGCAACTTGAGAATTTCAACCAAAATTAGAAAGCCTTTTCAGTTGCTTTTCGTGGGGCACCGTATGGAAAACATTTGCAAAATCAAGGTAAACGGTATGGTTGCAGTTTCTCTCATCCGCTGTAGTGCACTATTTCACCATGTACTAGAGACGAGTACAAGTCGATTTGTTTTTAAATCAATATATGTTATGGCTGGAAATAATGATATTACTTGGAGTAGCAAAACTGAACGCCCGTAGTGTCAAATTCTACGATTCTGCAACAATTGGATAGCAGTGAAATTGGGTTGCTATTGATTAGACGAATCACCTTTATTGACGCAACAATGGCTGAAGACAGTTGTGCAGTCTCTGTTATGGAGACTAATGCTTGACAAATTCTGTTCGAAAGAGCGGACCAGAGGGAAACAAAGCTAGTTTTTTGTCAAATTTGGTAGCTTCGCAGAAGTTAAAATAGTTGAGCCACTATACATCTAAGCTGTTTTATTGTTCAGACAAGTAAGCGCGACATTATAAATATTCACTGCCTTAGATTGCTTTAATAGCTGAAATATAACTTTTGCAGTGTCGGTGGTTAAACTGTCAGCATAGCGTTTGCACTTACATCATCACCGATAGACGATCACTTGCAATTATTAGAATATATTCAATTTTCAAGCAAATTTGAAATATCATTATTCTTTAGTGTTACAGTAAACAGCTCATGGCCATATGTCCCATTTTCCCACAAGTAAAACATTTAGGAGCACGTGGTGAAAATTCTTGTGAAAAATTATTATTTCTAGGCCGGGTATCCGGTCGCCTATTTTGATTTGTACTAACGGTAAATGGCCGATTATTTCTCCTGGGTGGGATATTCCGCACGCGTTGTAATGCATTTGCTATGTCTTTCTGATTTCTCGCTAATAACTCCATGCCTTGGGTTACTTTTTGTAAAGTTTGGTCCCGACCAATATTGGTGGTAGTATTAGTTAATCCCACTGGCGATGAAACTGTTCCACAAAGAACTGATTGCATATCCAGCCTCTGAGCGAGGTCTTCTGCTTCTTTAAGAGTATTTGGCATATCTCTAAATACTTGTAGTTTTATTTCAGGTGATCTTAATCCTCCAAAGAATCGGGATATAATTTTTCTCTGCAAATTAGCGTCAGTTTCATGTGGATAAATACTGCGGCAAGCACGTTTAATGGCCTTAAGATATGAATTAATAGATTCTCCACTCATTTGTTGGCGCTGTTCTAACGCGGCTTCATGAAACATTGACCATTCAGAAGTGAGGAGGGCCGTTTTCAAGGCCCTAACTAAATCATTATAATTTCTCTTAGAAGCATCAGGCACTCTCTCATATGCGTCTCGCGCTCTGTCTCTTAAATATGCGGGAAGCACCCTTACTTTCATGTTATCATCCATAATTTTAGCATCGCTAACCAAATCGAAATTTTCTAGCCAAGAGTTAAAATCTTGACCCGTCAAGTCACCACGAAAGGGTGTAATGCAAAGATCTGGCTCATTATTCCCAAGACGAACCCGCTGTGATACTTCATCCACCTCACTCGAGAGGTCTCTCAAACCATGGTCCAGCCTGGTGGCTAGATCTTTTATAACGTGATCTAGTTGACCTATATTTTTGGCTAAGCTCTCCATGTGCTGATTCTCAAAATCACTTTCGAAAAATGAACTATCTTGTTCGTCGTCTGTTAACTCTAAATTATGCAGAGTAGTCCTACTACGTAGCTGATAGCTAGCCGTGATTATGTACTTGTGTTATTTTAGTTCAACTTACAACTACCAATAAGTTTGTCGTTAATCCAAGTTCAGACCCGATTAAGAAAATCGAATCTCGGTGGGACCTCCAACTGTAGCGAAGCTAGTCCTAATAAGTTTCAATAAGAACCCGTATTATGTATAATGTAGCACTCAGGACCTAGGACTCAGCTCACCACACCAAGCTAAATCTGAAAACCTCCAAGAAATATCAAGAACACAGGACTCTCTGAGCAAAATCAGTCACGGCTAAGTTAACTAATTCAGAAAGCTAGGACACACACTCACTAAAACCTCTCTTATTATGCCAAGTATTTTACCATGGTCAAGAATAAACAACAGTTGAAACGGTGAGAGCGACCGTGAGGTCTAATAGTACTACAGGGCAACCACAGTTAAAATTCTCTCAAATCACGGAAGGGGATA
>JASANE010000112.1:0-11484 GCA_030248225.1 Trileptium ribeirensis | reverse complement strand
CGTCTCCGACGTCGGTGAGCGAGACCAGTCTCAAAAAAGGAATAAAAAATTAAAATTATTTTCAGCTTCATCAACATCTACATCAATATCAATCATCTCCAAAGAGCTGGGGGATCCCGGAAATCCTACAGGGAGTCATTACAGGGCTGCATACCGGCATTATCAAACCCATACGGACTTGTCTCATCGGCGCCGGCTACGACCACACGGACTTATCTCTTCGGCCTGGGCTACCGGAAAATTATCAAAACCACACGAGCTTATCTCTCCGGCGCTGATGAGATAAGTCCGTGTGGGTTTGATAATTTTCCGGTAGCCGGCGCCGATGAGATAAGTCCGTGTGGGTTTGATAATCTTCCGGTAGCCGGCGCCGAAGAGATAAGTCCGTGTGGTCCGGTAGCCGGCGCCGAAGAGAGAAGTCCGTGTGGGTTTGATTGTGCCGGTATGCGCCCTGGGACCACCTCCTATAGAATTTCCGGGATCCCCAGCTCTTTGGAGATGATTGATGTTGATGTTGATGAGCTGAAAATAATTTTAATTTTTATTCCTCCTCTGAGACTGGCCCATGTTGTGTAGTGAGAGAGAATATTGGCCACTGCGATGTATCCCGCATAACTGCCGTCAGGGCGGGTGGTAACGCTCGTAGCGACCGGATTCCGGCTACGTCGATGTATCGCGCAATGGCGTTTACGCTCGCCGCGTCCGGATCCAATAGTTATATAAGTTATTCAGCTAGTAATAATAGAAGAGTTAAGGATCCAGGCGTAGAAGCCACTAATAATTTTATGGGTTCAACCTGCCCAGCCTTCAAGTGCTCTGCCGTGTGAGGTATCCATGAAGTCTGTAGAGAAGTGGGACGAGCCAGGGGATGATGGAGGCTGTATTCGACCGAAAACAGGGCCTGTTGGGCAGCGATCAGTCCTAGTGCCGTTCAAATTACTAAGGATTGCGTTTATCCGTGTCATGAGTCGTATGAGCAATACGTAACTGAACGAAGAACTACATACGTATTGCTTGGTGAGTTATTATTATTGTTTTCATTAGGCGTCTTTATCAGATCACTTCTGGCTGGAAATGCTAATCCGAGATTATTCCAGACTTTTGAAATTTTTATCGAAGATATATAGTTTACGATTATTGAGAAAGGTTATATACCTGGGTAACCTTTTGCATTTATATTCGAATATATATTGGTGGTTATATGATTTATGTGCTTTATCTATTGGCGTTTTGTTGTTTTATGGATCTGCGAGTGGAAGAATGTGCGAATCTTGTAAGTGACTCTTCAGAGAAAAACATATTGCGGAGTGAAGTAACAATAGAAATTGTGGAGTGTGAGAACTGGTTCCTGGATGCGAATAACATTGAGCTAAACATATGCTACACAACTAGGTACTTATTGCGCTATTAACTTATATTATTCGTATTATTATTCCCGAATAAAATCTGAGCGAGCAAGAGTGTTAATTAACCATAGCCGTATTCGAAATAACACGCGTCTAGCTGAATTGTCGGGAGCGGGAACGTTAACATAAGGAAACTAACTAGCCTAATTCTAAGGAAAAGGATAAGGTAATCAAATAAACGTACGAGTCGAACCGTCCGGCGGCTATGTACCAACCCAAAAGGGAAAGTAATAGATATCAATTACTCAGGATCTATCAGTGAACCGTGGGGCACTGGTAGCTTTAAGGAAAGTAAATAGTGTAATTCTAAGGCAGAGGTTAAGGTACTCAGGTAAACGTACGGATCGAACCGTGCGGCGATCTGGTGCCAACGTCGAAGGAGGAAATTATAAGGAAGTACTAGCGTAAATCTAAGATAAAGGTTGAGATACTTAAATAAACGAACTGATCGAACGGTCCGGCGGTCTCGAACAAACCTTACAAGAGGATTTAACCAATACATACCCTAACCACAATTACTAAATAACTTACTCAGAATAATAGTGCGCTCAAAAGTGAGTCTGAGAGAAAATGTTTGGTACAAGGCTTAGTCACGAAAATCTAACGTTGTCAAGGCGCAACAAGTCTTTAATCGCGGAGTGTCAAAACATCTGGAGTGCGAACATTACTGTAGTGAAACTAAGTATACTGGAGGTGGTCACAAATACTCGAAAGTCTTAAGACAAGGTGCTTCAACAGTGGCGTTACGCACAACCCAGCCGTATCATCAATTGTGTGATTTAATAACGTTGAGTAAAACTTCTAACTTCGACTGGTTTGATATCATATCGGAATCAAGTACAGAGCAACTCGAATAGTCACGCAGCCGCGCCATATGAAATAACAATACGCTGACCTAATAACGCACGCCAAGGAACAATCAATAATCCCCACCGGCATACTACTGACCACGCGTACGAACCATACATCTTCGAGTGACGAATCCCGTCCCAATTTAATAATCCGATAGCCGTCATAATAAGGAATCATAGTCCAACTCCCACCCCCTCAAAATCATAGTGTTCCATTTGAAGAAACTCCGCTCGCTATTTTTGAGTACGAAATTTTTCATTTAAACCTAGTGGCAGGTGCTTGAAAACAAAAGGATGTTAAAAGTTGGGTAGGGGTGTCGTTCTACGCCATACGGTTCTGTCATTGGATCTGCTACCAGATGCTCTACGGACTACCGCGCTATGGTCGACAAACCTCCATCATTAAATACGGCATACTACGGGCCTTTATGTACCATATATTTCATGCATAGCCCAAATATTTTATATTTTATTTCTTCAATAATTCAGATACGCAACCAGCATGCAAATAGGCAGGGACTTGGAATGAAGAGCAATTCCGGTTTTTGTAAGGCGGCAATGAAATACGACCCCCAAGTACGAAATTTTTCATTAAGATCTACAGTAGGTGCTTGAAGACGAAAAGATGTTAGCAGCAGCCGTCTACAAAGTGAAGTAGGAGTGGCGATCGAGCCCACAAACTCCCGCCTTTGGATCCACAAACAGGAATTATACAGACGGTGCTATCCCTGCCCGACATCACAACAGTCAACTATGTTTCAACTGATGAACGGCAGCAGCTATGCGAATCCTAGAGAGCCGACATTGCCAACACAACGGCATGGTATGCGGGCTTAAAAGCCGAAAATTGGTAACTGTAACAATCGTACATGCAAACGTGCTGAATAAAATTGATATTTGAGAAGCCACCCTCTAACCACAAAGATAACAACAAATTAAAGGCACGAAACATCATACAGCACGAATACTAGCGCATTACCTACATCTGGTCATTTGCAAGTACGTACCTGTGGTAACTTCAACAAAACCGACGCTCTTTGTATTAAATCACATCCAAGTATCCGAATGTCGCGCTCTGAGCCCGCATCAAGGCCATCAATTAAAGATGCTGGCGTATCAAGCGTTGTTGCAGAGAGAACAGAATAATCCAAAGACAGCACAATAGCTCTATACTTCCTATTTAATCCAAAACTACTCATTAAATCAATACTTTCATGCATTTCAGAACGTTTGTCCATTACACGTATAACATTAATTATTGATGTAGAATAAACAATTAGCTACGAAATCACATATTTAATAGAGCCCTGAGAGGGGGTTAAATAATAAAAATTAACATAAATTAAAATACAAAATTGTCAGGTTAAAATTGTTAATACAACAACACTAATACAATATATTAGATACAACATAATGTAGTAACATCGAAACTTTAAAAAATTAACATATAAATTGACATCTAAAATTTTCATTTAACAAATGTTCTTGATACAACATTAATATGATTTATATAGTAATCTATTAAAATACAAAATTAAAAAAATTATTCAAAATTTTCAGTCTGCAATTGCTTTTGATACCATACTAATAGTATGTAAAAAATAATATGTGAAAATTTAAAATTTGTAGTGTGCTATAGTAGCGCCGGATAACCCAAGCAATGAACAAGATGATATATCATTGTATTACACAATTATGTGCAACAGTCGACAACTCTGTTGCAAATAAGATGCTTCGCAGTGAACGTTTGCCGTTTTACTGCTGGACAGAGACGTATATAACAATATTGAACATGCTTAATTCAATCATTGTGTAACGTCTGTATACTTGTAGTGTATCGATTATATTTTATTTTCATTGTGTTTGTCGCTGTTGAATTAAGCATTTCACGAACATTATATTTGATATTTCACAACTAAACAGCACAATTTATTGCTGATTTTCTCTAATTGAACGAGTTGGCATCCTGGTATACTCGGTCTTTCTTAGGTTCCTTCTGGTAGGAAATAGAAACCTCTGGCAAGCATCCATTCGCTAAATTTCGAATATGTATGGTGTATTTTTAACTTGGTAAATTTTTTCCCAACGCGAACACCAGTTCATGCACCAATGACGAATACATTTTTTATAAAATCTAGAGTGAAATCTGGAACTGAGTTTTTTATAAACCGTGTAAACACTAAGTTTTATAATCTGTCTTTATGTCACGGGGGTATTACTTGCTTGACCAAAATTTACAGATAACGCAATAAGCATACATCTCGAGGGTCCGGGTGCTAGAAGGTGGTCAGGTTGCAGAGCCGATGCTAAAGAGACTGTGGGAGTCGCCCTCCACTTTGGCAAAAGATGAAAATAGGGTTTTCGCATTATGGCGTCAGCAATCTCCCTTACCCCCCATTTCTGAGTTCCCCACTTTCAAACAGCGTGCTAAAAGGCTGCCATACTCTTCTGACAGGGACGGACTTCGACCTCCTAGAAGTGGCGAGGTGAGTTAGTCGACAGATACGCCTTCGGCACCACGGGAAGTGGATGGGGGCGAAGTGTGTGACGGATTCAGTTGAAGAAAAACTTAGTAGTAAAATGCTCAACACTTAAATTTATACTTTAGCTGGAAAGTTAAGGTCGGGAACTTCGGGAAATCTTAATCACGATTTCGAAGACACTCATTCATTTTCGAATTTAATGTTTCTTAATCGAAGTGTTGCTTCGACCTTCTATTTAATGAACTTGAACACACCACTATGCTATTTTACAGCAAAGGTAAACCTAGTACTTATGAATCACTAATGTGACGTGGTTTGCCCTACCATGTTTAAACTAAAACGATCTCTATTTGTGTTCATGATTTTCCGTTTTTGGGAGCCCAAACCTAGCCCATGAGCAGTATTACTATGGGGACGTTTATATAACATTGTTTATCATCTGTGTCAAGCATATGCTGTATAATACGTGCTTGGTTGTTGGTTGTGAATGTGTATAAAAAAGTTTGTATTGTATATGTTTGTCTCTATACGATGTCTGTATAAAAATATATTTATGAATTTATTATATATTGGAGCTTAGTATATGTTGGCAGAATCTTGTGTACATGTGTTTGTATCTGTATGTGTATTTTATGTATTTAGCATGGGAATTTTTGTACAGGGTGCAAGGGAATTTTAAAACTTAGCTAATTTAGAGGGAGTTTTCAAGGGAGTAACGGAATAAAAAGAGTTTTATGTGAGTCTAGGCCATAGGTTGGAAATATATCGAATTTGAGTGTAAGGGTTGGGTGCCTTAAGCATTAAGTCTACATTAGCGGATATGTGTATGTCTATCAGCTGGATTTTCGAATAAAATCTTAAATTTTGTTTATACTTAAGAATTCGGGGAAATTCATAAAAGCTCATTTTCTAACGACTAAAATTCACTTAGGCTTAAGAGGGAATTTTAGGGGAGTGGAACTAGAGTAAAACTTGGAAAACTTTACATGTAATTTGGAACACTTAGAGAAATCAACTAGGAGAAAATTGGGAGTAGACTCATAGGTCGGGTATTTAAGCGGTTACGCAGTTAGATCAGGGCCTTAGTCGGCCTCAGAAGCTACGCGAGCAAGGTAAGTACGGTTCAGCCGTTTATGTATTTTATATGTATTAGTTGTATTTTGTTGTATTGTATTGGAAGAAATAAACGATAGTTATCATAAGTGGTGACACATTAAGTCCCTAAGAATAAGCGAATCAGGAAGCTAGCATTGGAGATTGTATTGAATCATTTGGCGTGAACGTTGACGTAGTTGTGTGTGATTTACGGTGGGACTAAACACCCCTAGGACCACGTAGGTGACACAAACTACGAAATAAATTGTTTTGCTTAATCGTCGATTGTCAGTCTCATTGGGATGGAAACTACCTTTTGTTGGCTAGTGGCGCTGCCCCCGCTTTACTATCTGATACCGGCTTTGGAACCTCAATCATTTTATGTAATTTTGGTATAATTTGTGCGCGCAACCCGAATATTGGGCACGAGGGAAGCTTTTGGCTAAAGGTGTTTTAGGCTGCAATTCGTTCTGAATTTTCTCTCGCTTTTTCTATTCGAGAAATGCGAAATCGTACTGCATGGCAACAGTGGTAGTTTTAATATTTCTAATTATACTTGATACGAAAATTTTTGGTTATCGTACCATGGTACACTAATGACCTATCGCGACACTCGTGTGTGGTTGTGCCGTGGTGCGTTCATTTGATGGGCTTGACATTCGCGCCAACAAAAATCTGAGAGTCGTCTAGTCTCAGGTCAGAGGCAGTCACCTTTCACTATTTCTAAATATTTTATCGCCGCTAAGGCCGCTTCACAAACAATTTACTTAGCTAAGAAAGATGCATTAAAGATAGTTGTTTCACCCTCGGCCCTATTCAATATTGTAATATCCTAAAGTGCAGAAGGCGGACCAGAAAATACTCGCCTAAAATTCGTTCGTATCAAGCTGATCCCGATGATTTGGAAAGTCATTTGTAGTCTATGGTTGTGTGAGTACATTCGTGAAGCGATCCATGTAGCTAATATTATGTATTGTTCGTTTACAATAATTTGTGTGCCACTGACTTAGTATTGTCTCACCATCAAAGTAGACTCTGTGCAAAACGCTATAGCACGTGCTAGACATACGTTTCTCCTTGCGGTCATATCTAAATTTCTGGATATGCTGCCTCGTCTGAGCTAAAGAATATAGGACTGACTACAGTGTCCAGGCGGGCTGATTTGTGCATTTAATGTTTTTATTATAATATAACCGCAGAAATTCAACTTTTAAAAGCCACTAAAGCGGAAACTTTTGACAGTGCTGCATCGTGCGAAACTACAAACTTTGGGTAAATGCAGGTCTTGGCAAACCCATAGGTGATAAATTCAAATTTTGGCGCATGTTTTACAGTCACTGTAGGCTCTATGGGACGCAATTCACAGCTAAAATTAACTATGCAAAACCTGACAGTCGCGTCAGACTCCTCCAGTTGTCCGGGCGACTAGAAAGGATATACTGGCAAACACGGTGTGCCTCATGAGACTGTTGGACAACTATTAATCATTTTGCTCGCAACTTAACGCATAATTAGGTTATACTTGTTAAATTTTGCAATAAGACGAATTGACTACGAAATGCTACTATATATTTTGTTTCGCACCTAACATCAGGTGACACAAATACCGACCTGCGCTATTTTTGTCTCTGATGCTATACCATCAACCTATATTAGTCACACCTAGTACCACGATATTTTTCACTTCTAATATCCGTCAACCCGCGTATTTATGATATTAAATGCCGGAATACACGTTCGTACATGCGTACTAACATGTCACCATCTTTCGGAATCAAGATGCTTTGACAATTTTACCGTAGCCAGAAATTTTGTCAATTCCGAGGCATCACCTCGGCGATTTCACCTACCTTGACCTAGCTTACCACTACAGCGTGCAGTGCGTAACCTAAAGTAAACGTTTCTTACTACTTTCGAAGCTAAATGTTTGTAATCGAGTCGGAGGTGCTGGTTCTAATGAAGGAAAACGTGTTTTTCAAATTGATGTGCCTATTTTTGAAACTGGGAAAACATTCTGTTTGTCTGCAGGTCAGCTCCATTGCACTGATTTACGCTGAGGTTATGTATAACTCATCCCACAACTAACTGCGTCTGCCATTATATCATACCACTAATAACATGTGAAAACCATTAATGTACGACCAAACTTAACCTGCGCCCACTGACTATCCTATTTGGTAAAAACCGATGTCGATTCCACATCCGTTGTTACAGAACAAGTAATAAAGAGATTTCTTACTTCCTAGAGACATTTCTGTGTGTTCGCGAATCAATTTAATGCAAATGAAACTGCGTAATAGAAATGGTCTTGTGTTTATCAGCTTATATTTGCGAACATAATTCTTTTTGATTCAATTTCGCTCATAAGCAATTTTGATGTTCCCTAACATAAAGTGGTACTCAGTGCTAGGCTGATTCTCAAACTTTCACAAATTCACTATACCCAATTAAACTTAACGGCGTCCACCCACCATCCTGTTTTGTCATTTCGAAAAACTTTGTTACAGAACTCTATCAACTCAAGCCTGTCGACAACGCATTCGGTTCCATTCCATCAATGCCAAATTTTGAAGCCGGTAAGAATTACGTGACTATAAAACCTAAGCCAAAATCAATAAAATTTGCTTTACTGGAACGTGCTCATTGAATAACAGTCGTTTTGTGGCCAGCGACTGCGTTTTACACGCGGAAAATTCCGGAATACGCGTTGTGACAACGGAATACGGTGTACGGAATACGGTGATAAATAATGTTAAGACAGTAAAGGGTATTATTTATAAACCTAGACAATTTTACTATCACCTACAGAAGTGTTATCACTATGCTCTCCTGGTGCCCATTGAACGATCGGGCGGATTCAAGTTGATTAACAGCCTATTATTAAGTCGACCGTATGTTTATAGTCTTTGATCTAAAAATTGAGATAAGGGGCCGTATTTATAGAACTTTTGCATATGAGAAATTTTTCGACACGCAAGCTTGTATGCCACCACTGCTACGTTACTGATAAATTATGTCTTAACTACCACTGATGTCCAATTATTCGCTCAAGGCCAATCCATAACAAATTGACTGGCAGCCTTCCGACCACACACATTCCTGCGTGCCACTGGCACAAATTACAATATCTATGACCGAACCCCAGGACTAGTTGTGAAACAGTGTATGGCTCGTAATGTTGTTTAGATATTCAATAAGCCATAAATTGTACTCATTTATATATTGGTGGCGTATATTTTGGCAAATTTAGGTAAAAAGACAGGGGCAACATCTACACTGTCCCGTAGCTCCACTAACCATAAGCACATAAATAACACCCAAATTTGCCCTTACATTGCTATTAAAATTTGTTTCATTTTCTTAGTCTTAGAATATGGTGAGTTTGAGCCATTAAAGGTTCAAGCGAACTTCCACAGAAAGCCACCCAGTTTTTAGATTGAGAATCAGGGGCATGCAGCGTGGCTCTTTTACCCGTGTTTGGCCTCATCCAAACTTGGTTCAGGTTTACACGTTATCAGGGGAGCATTTGAGTCATTTCCGATAGTCGGTTGTGCGATGAATTCTAGTTACTGCCGAGGTCTGATAAACTTCCAGCATACCGTGATTCGTAGCCTTTAGCATGAGGTTGGAGGAACATTCCTTTGATAATGCTGCTTGACCTAATAGTAAAGTTATATTTACAAAATTTCGTGGTGTGCATTGGTGTCAGTTTCGTTAGCCTGTTATTTGATGAGCTCGGATTCCTACCGAAATGTAATAAGTTTTGGGTAAGCTTATTTCTTTGCCTTTATATTGAACCTGGATTGGCATTCCTGTTATGCATATTTCAGGCTTAGGCTATATCAAAATTGGCGCAAAATTCTATTTACTTTATCATGTCAATTTGTTTTAAGCCTCAATAAATTTTAATTTCACGCCCTTTCCGATCACTAAGATAGTCATGTGATAATTTCCGTCCTAAACATGTCTTTGCTTTGAAACTATGACTATGGGATTTTACAGACACGAATGATGGCATTGTATGGTCCTACAAAGATTGAACAAGCTTTAGATACTTGCGCGGTCCTATAAAATTTTAAGGATCTTATGAAGTTTGACTGAGTCTACAAAATTTCGAAGCTGCAAATTTTTAATGATCTTATTTTATATTTCAATGATTCCATAGAATTTAATGATCCTATATAATTTTAATGATCCCAAAAAATTGTTTAAGGATCCTATGAACTTTATCCTATGAAATTTGGCAGCTGGTGACATTCTCATCCCGAAGCAAGGAGACAGCCGTGCACTTTTTTGCTTGACACCGCGTTATTGCAAAACCACATTGAATTTTCAAAGCAACCTGGCTCTCGCCGAAAGGGTAACGTCTTATATCGATTATTACTTAAAACCTGAATCATTGAGAGGTTATTATTTTAATTTAGTTTTCTTTCGCCGAGAGGCTTCCTATTGAGGTAAGTGGACCGCCGGTGCAGTTTGAACTGCGGGATCTGCGCGAATCTTCCGAGTAACATGTTCTATTTTACACATCAATGAATGAATTAAACATTCTTACTGCATGCACCCAGTGAGTGTGTAGGGGTTGGGTCGATTTCATGGCGTTATACTCGTGGCCAACACTATAACGCTAACACATATTTGTAGCGTCGATGCCCAATTCAACGAGATCTTCGCCATGGTCACGGACCAGTATGTTCACTAGTTGCAACACACCTGAATTATCTTCTTCGTTCAAAGCTACTACCATGGCGCGTATGCTTGGCTTCAATATGAATTATGCCAATGGAGCCACGCGGAACTATCTGAAGCTCCGCTTGCGTTATCTCTGCGATCATCGTGACCTCTGAAGCAAATAATGACCTTTGGCAATAAAAGATCTATTCGGTGGTCGTAGAAGCTGTGCGCGTGACATATAATTATGCTGATCTGAATCAGAGCGTTGAAGTGCCAGTCCCCTGCAAGGCTAATGAGAAACTTCATTCCGGATTCCTCTGCGGCGAGTTAACATAGCTGCATGTTAGTAATATACACTGGAAGCTGGCATACATCTACTGCTTTAATGATCTGTTCTCTGGCCGCTAAAGGGTAAAGTAACTGACATACGCGGCAGGTCAACCGAAGCCGCTTCGTCAAAAATAATAATGTAATAACGGTGACGCAGCTGCATGGCGCAACTTCCTAACACCATGCCCATACGACTCCGGCTATCGTAACCTCAAGGGCGGACCGTGAGTGCTAAAATTTTGACCCTATTCCTGGTCAGACCCAAGAAGCTACGGAGCTTAGCAGGCCGCAGGCGCGCTTCACGGGGTGTGTTCGGACCCCGCCCGATTGGTTGCGCACGTGTCTAGTTTCTGGCACGATTTATGAGGTCCCCCAGGGAGGCTACCACCGACACCTGCTCACAGGTCATGGAGCCTAGCCTCTATTCCCTATCTTAGACTCATCGGAAGTTGTTTAGTTCTGATTTGTCGTGTTAAATGTTAGAAGAAAGGCTGAATGTCCTTAGAAATTTGATGCTCAAGTTGATTGTCTACTTAAGATCCTGATATGCTCCGTGCGAGAGCATCGTAGCCTATGTGGCCCCCACAGGGTTCCGACGGGCCCTGAAAGTTTAATGTCGGAAATTCAATGGCGTGGCCTGCTCCC
>JASANE010000110.1:0-12388 GCA_030248225.1 Trileptium ribeirensis | reverse complement strand
TAGTTATGATCGATAACTTATGTTGATGGAGATATGCTTTATGTAAATTTTCTTTTAGCTATTTTCTTGGGTATATAATCTTTTGAACTTCTTCGTTTCTCACTTACGCTAACGTTATTACAGACAAATATCGCGGTTGTACTGTCTCGTAACGTTATTACATTTACGCTTACACTGTACGGTAATGTAACGTTATCAAGTTTTTTCATAACGAAATGCCCAAACGTTCTCGTAAATCTAAGAAGCGTAACTCCCGCTCTTCCGATTCCCCTTCCACGTCTTCTTCTTTGTCGAATATCAAAAGTTCTGACCTGGTTTTTAAATCTAATATTGATCATGTACGTTTTTGCGCACAACTGATAAGCGGCTTAAGTCATGTACTAGCATTAAGACTGACTACAAAAGTCGCGGCTCTAAAATGGGGAAGTTTCTGAAGTAGCTTCTCAAGTGTAAAAAGAGTATAAAACGCAGGAAAAAAAATATTTTCCTTTCAGACACTCTAGACTTTAAAGGTGTCTCGGTGTTATCGAAATTTCGCGCTTTTGGTTTCTCTGAAACTGAGAGTCTGCTGGATGGCATGAAAGCGTTTCAAGTGAACCCCTGCATGTCGGAAGGGTTCGTGCCGTCGCGGCCCTTTTGTGAATGGCGGGGCCTGGTGTGAGCCTCACCGCACATTCTTCGGACCTAAGCTCCCAGCAACGGCCCGGGACATCTGTTTGTTGTGTGAGAACTCAGTTCATTTCGTTTCCAGTTGCCTCAACCCGTCACTACCGGATAGTGTCACTCGCCTCTTCAGAAATTTGGGTTTTACGGCACAATCGTAATCGTTGCTTGAAGGCGAGTTATTTGTTTCAATTTTTATAGGAGCCTCTATTCTAATAATGGAATTAAAGGCCATCTTTTTATTCATTTACATTTTTGAGAGAATCTACTGACAACTTTTTGATTTTCTCAACGATGTCTACCGGCGGTTTTTGGGAAATGTTCTATATTTTAAGAAGTCTAATAATCAATATGCTTTCCAAAATGTTGCCTTTGTTAAGCATGAAATTATTTCTTTCTTAGAGCATGGTATTGTATTGTTCGGCGCATTTCTGATCAGGATGTGCACTGTGTTAATCTTTTATCGTTGTCTCATACCAGTAATAAACTTCGATTTATTTTGGATTGTTCTCTAATTAACCATTATGTCGCTCGCTTCAAGTTCAGTCTGGATTTCGTGGAAAAAATTTTTTCTTGTCTCCGTCCAGGCTGTGTTATGGGTAAACTTGACTTAAAAGTAGTGGCTATTTTCACGTAAATATTCATGACAGATTCCAAAAATACTTGGCGTTTTCTTAGCATTTTAGTCAGGGAAACTAAACATTTGTTTTCACTGTCCTGCCTTTTGGCATATCCTCTGCCCTATACATTTTCAACAAAATCATGGAATTGTTTACTAGAAAATGGCGTATGTCTGATCTATGCTGTCTATGATTTTTGATGATGCTTTAGTACTGGCTGATTTCCATGAAGATTTTCAAAAATTTTAGTATTAGCGCTGAATGATTTGAAATGGTTTTGTTGTAAATGTCCACAAGTCCGTGCTGCGGCCCCCGTAACATTAAATTTCTTGGGTTTGGTATTAACTCGGAGTGATAAGAGGTATATGTATATACCGGAACGTAAAGTTACTTCGCTTCTACGAATATGCCGTTCGATGTTGGTTCGATCCTCTGCTTCGGCCCGGGATGTTTTTGGACTCTCTGGTTTAATTATGTCATGCTCTTTGTTTTTTCATAATACTGTTTTATTGCGTACTAGGCGTTTGTATATGTTTGTGGCATGTGCTTGGGATTTTAGGGATTCGGAGCTACCGCTCTATTTTTCAGTTAAAACTGACCTTATTTTTTGGCAACAATTTATCGTATGTTCGAAATCTCTTAAAATCTTTCAGCCTCTGCAGTTTGACTGCGTGGTTTCTTCGGATGCGAGTCAGACAGCAGGGGCTGTTGTTCTCTCTACGGGGCGGCGATGGTGTAATATCTGTAATAGTGTAACATCATTATTCATTTAATACAGTGGAAGAAGCTCAATGCTTTACTTACAGAGAACTGTTGACTGCTGTAAAGGGTCTACGTGTTTTCCGCACGGATTTATTGGGCAGATCTGTACTATAGCGCTTTTATTCACAGTCTGCATTTCATATCTTGAGGCGTGGCATCGTGAAGACTGATCACTATGATTTGGCTCTGGAGTTCGATGTTATATCCGTGAGGGCAATATATCTATTCAGGTCGTGTAGACAAACAGGAATTTAAATTCTACGGCGGACTTGTTCTCTATGCGCCAAGACAGTGACGACTGATGTATTTCTTTTCCTCTTTTTCAAGTCTTACATCATCGGTTTGGACCTTTGTCAGCGGATTTATTCGCTTCGCCAATGAACCATAGGTTTCTCCACCATTTTGTCAAAATTTCTTTTTTTTTGGTTCTGCTGGTATTAACGCTTTTAATTTTTCGTGGAAAAGAAAAATAGCGTGGGCTGTACCACCGCCGAGACTTGTTCCCATGGTATTAGACAAACTTAATGGTGCTTATCATTCATTTCTATTCCATCTGCCGTCGTCTTTTCCGTTACTTGTTTCCCCTTGCCATTTTGCATCGTATGTACCGCATTGGTTTATCATTCGCAATGCTCATCGCTTCATTATAACCGTTTTAGGAAGTGTTTTTGCGAATCCGCGCTACCGATTATCATTGCTGGCTTGCATATGTCAAACTTGTTGAGGTATTAAGGTTTTGTTCGTCTTCTTTCCGGTAAGTTACCTTACGCTATGGCTTCGCAACAGTTGGTTCTAATCGATTATAACGGGTTTTTGCGGTAGTAATGCGGATGGATAATGCGTAGTTATAATCGAGTTCTTCTGATAAGAGAGACATACTTTATGCAAATTCTATATAACTACTTTCTGGATATTTAACAATTTGAATTTCTAATCTTTTCACTTACGCTACAGTAAAGCAACAAGATGAGTGGTATTGTTATCTTTTACCTTCAGCCAGGACCCCCACGTTTTACTACATATTTTATTTATAGGCCTCATTTTGCTGTCTACCTGGTTTGTTCAGTCTATGTCAATGTCTAATAGCTTGCCTGAGCTTTCAATTCTCGTTGGCGCTATGGTCAATTTGATAGCCGTGTCATCGCTCAAGGTACGCGAATCAATTTGCCCACTGGTTCTTTACAGTGTTTCCGGACAAATTGCCGTATCGCACCGAAGCGTTCGTTGCGGTTCTGTTTCTACATCATAAGCTGCCGGACATGGGTTCATGGAATAGTGTAGGCATCGTTGCTTGTTTTAATTCATTTCACTGTATGGGTAAGAATCTTTTAACAGATGAGTTGTTTAAATGTATTACTGACTTTAAAGAATACCGTGGCGTGTCCTGCCCGGAAAAAGTCACCTTTTCTTAAGCAACATATTCAGCGTATTCTAGCTTTTCCCTGCCTAGCGTTGGTGGATTTATCAGCTTTGCGCTTAGGCGTTTTAGTTTCTTTTGGTTACTTCGGTTTTCTCCGATTTAATGACATCCAAAATTTAAATTTTGGCAATGTTTTGGATTTGCACTCACACCTTTAGATTAGTATTTTATCCAGTAAGACGGATCAACTCAGGGAGGGGAATTACATTGTTATTGCTGCCTCTGGTGGCTCTCCTTGCCCTGTACACATATTCAGACGTTATAGAGAGGCGATGGCTGCGCATTCTTCTACTCCCTTAAATGATGTACCTTTGTTGCAGACATTCCGTTTTTCTAAATCCCTCCAGTCCCTTTTACCTACAGGTAAGCGTTTGACCTATGACTGTGCAAATAAAATCGTTAAAAGTGCAGCAGGATCCATAGGTTTAGACACCTCTGCTTTTGCTACGCATAGTTTGCGTGCTGGTGGAGCTTCGTCTGCCGCTCGCAAAGGTTTATCCGAACGCTTAATTCAACTGCATGGTCGTTGGAAATCTGCTTCCAGTAAGGACATGTATATACAAGAGCCTCTTACCGCTCGCATTGCTTTCAGTCAAGCTTTGTTTTAAAACAATATGGCATCTATTTTATTTTTGGTTTGTTTCAGGTTTCGACGGTATGATGTCGTAGCATTTTCAAAGGTTTTGATTGAAGGCCACATTTTTTCTTCCTTATTAATACTGTTATTTTTGTGGGAAGCAATCTGAATTCTGTCGATTTTTGAAATAAAAGCGTATTCTATTCTATTCAAAATTCTATTATATTCTTCACATTCTATTATATCCAGCAACAGCTGGTTCTCACCGATTATAACAGGGATTATCCCGTAGTTATACGGAGGGATAATAAATAGATATTGCGTTTAGTTTACAAAAGTGACCAGTTTGTTGAGGCTGAGGCAGGCAATTTAGAATTGGAAATTGGTGAAAATTAACGGCACAAACAATCTTTCACTGAGATACCGTATAACAGCTGAAATTTATGTATCATTCTTTAAAAAAGACTGTAAAATGTGTGATGGCAATGTCATTTGAACATAAAACGTCCGTTACACTGTTCCAGACCGTTCTAGTCTAACATTTTTAATATCAAACAGCGTAGTTACAAAAATAACGAAAATAATACAAAGCACTATCCAGGCAGATGCACAGCAAACGAAGGGGTGTGCGCACGGCCCTTACTTGTTTCCCGCAGCGACCCACCTCACCATCGCTTTTGAGCAGCGTACGGTGCCCTGACAGTATCTGTACAAAAACGTGTTGCTATAAGTTGCAGAATTCAAACCTGTAGAGCGCATCGGTTTCACTTGGTGATTGAATACATTTTGCATTATCGGACAAAATGTAAATATTTGCCTAAATGGTGTAAAAGTGATACCTGCACATGTGTGACAGATTTTTTACGATCGCTATAATGCGATTATTCGAAAAGCAGCAGCCTAATCTAGAAACAACACAGTAACACCAAGTGGATGCGAGTTCCGAATGAAACACTATTTCAGATAAATTATTTTCTTTTGAGTACTACTATTTATCTTATAGTCCATTACTCGAAGTATTGTAAGCTATATGATGGCTTAAACCTAAGCTATATCAAAGTAAGTCTTGGCAAGTCTCGAGACTAAGTCTTAGTGAAACAGAAAAAATGTTACCAACGTAGGCTTTGAGAGTTATTAGGCATACAATATTTCAGAAAGACTGAAGTTCTGATCAACAATGTGTGAAAATTTTCGTAAATATTCAACGTACTTCCGTCCTCTATGCTTTTTGACGAACTATAATATTCAAAACTACAGCGATATCAAACGGCTGACAGAGTACAAACAAAAAATGTCATACAGTAGGTACGAATTGACCCATAAACGGATATTGCTAAAATGGACGTTTTGTCAATCGCCTGAATGAGTTGGGTCGAGTGGCAATCAGATATCAGCTTCATTTTGTATGAAACAGCTTATGAGAGAGGTTCAAAAATTATATAATTATAAAATGTGTTATATAAAATTTAAGCATTCTTTTTAGAAGTCAAATATATCTGACAGTACTTGTAAATATATTGAGACAACATATAAGCACAAGGAACACATTGCGGTGTCTAACTTGGCAATAATTAACAGAATACGGAAAATGTTTTTCATTTTTGTACCGAGAATTATTTTTATAGGAAGAGCAAACACGATCGTAGAAGGTCAACCGGCAACCCCCCACTCCGAAGCTGAGCGCCTGACGGGAATCGCACAGAAAACTGTCGTACCTCACTCGATAGCTTCAAAACTGGCTATTTTCTGAGAAAGGAAGTCAACTGGACAATTCAACGACCCAGAGATTGATACACTATTTCAGCAGTTGTGGTGGATCTCAAACAGTTTAAAAACCGGGTTCTATAGCATAAATTGATTTTTGTTGTAAAAGAATTCGACTACATACAGATGTTATTGAATGTTTGTAAAGCCATACATATAGCTTAAAAGCATTTGGAATAATCAACCAGCAAAACAATCACATGACTAAACACATAAGCCGTCAGAATGTGCATAACTCCTCTTAAGATAGATGGATTTCGATCTATTTTGTTCGATAGCAAAACCAATGGCGAAGCTCCGATTCATTAGTTGAACGCGAACAGCTCCGACCCTGTTTTGCAAATAATGTTTTAATCGAAATAGCCAAAACAGAGTTTTAACGGCTCTTTACCAGACTGCTCATACCGGGACCACTGTTTCGCAGTATATATCGCGAAACAGGCTTCGGATACAAGAGAATCATACATAAACGGATACAGCAGACACAGTTCATCCAGATCTACAACTTTAATGAATATAGCTTTTTGTGAGACCACTACCTGGGCTATAGATTTTTTGTGAATGCTGACAACAATGATTTGGTCATCTAAATTTTGAGCACGCATAATGTGTTCTACAGGTTTTTCTGTTCCACAGGTTTTTAAAGAGTTTAGACTCAATGAATCCGATTTCCAGAATATAGTCTGGCTTCAGTGGTTTGGTTATTTATTGCGCAAAGGGCATCGAGAATAGTCTACATATAGCTTTTTGGCATGTCAAATACGATGGCTTGTTTATCTAGAGTCCAGCACACATATTTTATTCCATAGGTTTTTAATGGTCTAGGGTCAATGAAGCAGATTTCCATAATATAGTCTGTCTTGAGTAGTACGATGCAGGCTATCAGGGCATCTATATGTACGTTTTGTATGCTGAATAGATGTTTTGGTTCTCTATGTACCACCACGAATATTTAATGCAGTTTCAGATGTTTACAATGGGTTCAGGTGCAATGAACCAGATTTCCAGAATATAGTCAGCCTTCAGTATTGTATCTATGATTATGTACTGCGTACAGGACACCAAGAATAATCCATATATGTATAATCCATAAATCCAAATATTTGGGATTGCAGGATACAAAGGTTTTGTTATTTAGAGGTCAGCATCGAAGTACGAAGCTATTTCAGTCGTTTTATATGAATTTAGAATCGACAATGGTTTAGGATTTTTAATAGTTTCAGGGTTCTAGAGGTTTTATGGTCGTATATGCATCAAGCACAGCCTGTTAGATGCAATAACTTAAAATGACGACTTATAAATAAAACCACGTTGACTCTATTTCATCTTCACATGCGAGATACAGGTATATAAATATAGAGTTGAGCAAACTTTAACAGCAGTAGCAATGGTGATGTATCTGAGGTCTTGCAGGGTCTCGGGGTCGGCGGGAGCTGGAGATCATTTCATAGATTAGGGGATGGGGAGGTAGCGGTTCCGAGGAAGGGCCTCGAAGGAAGGTGTTTGGGAGAGGTCCTCAGGAATACTGAAAAAAGTTGACAACCTCCCCTTCCAGGACCAAATATTATCCTAATTTTTGCCAATTTTCACACTATTTTTGCCAATTTTTTCTATAATTACTAAATTTTTCGCGAGTCTTCGGAACCCAGAGGGTGTTTTGAGTATCAGGGGTAGACTAAGGCCCCGGGGAGGGGGCTCCGAGGCCTCGGGGTATAGTATGACTGAATCACTGCTTCGGCATGAATGGACACAGAGTAACCATAAAACATGTTTAATTTAACGTGAAACATAGATAGCTACGCATGTGTCAGCGAGATGTACATGATATATCCTTTTCGTTGTGGAAATCCAAAGATTTTAGCTAATATTGTTGTCGGTAATATGTAATGAGAATAAGCGAACATGATTGATAAACGAAGTAACCAGTTGGAATGTATTGATTAATACGTCATAAATGTTGCAGTGGCACAAAGCAGTACCAAAAATATTAAAACCATATCTGTTTAATGCTAGATAATGGCATTTTTGCTTTCGCCTTGCAATTTTTTACTAAACAAAAGGATTTTTATCTAAGCAGATCATTTTCTGCTGGTCTCGCTTTGATTACTTTCGGAGTAGGTCGCAGCCCTTATACTCTGTGATTAAGTCATTCGCATTGAGAAGATAAATGTGGAGGTGTCAACTTCTAAGCTTTAAACACACCTGCGTAAAAATTGTATGAATGTTAATGCGCTACGCTACATTACATTGAAGGCCACCTGTGCAATTACGCTATGTCCCATTCTTTTTGCATATTAGTTTTACTAGTTGCTTCGTACGGACCGTTGGGTTTTTACAATTTTGGGGTCATATGTTCAACCTGAAGCCTGTTATATAGGTATTTATGCTTCTATTGTTGTGCCCGTTAATATTTGTGAACCTACGTAGTCTCGACTTTGGCACATAAATTCATCGTTTATGAGTCTATATCAATAAAATAAACGACATAGCAAAGACTTCAATTGCCTTTCCTAATGCCATGTTAGTCACATAATGATTTTATATGCTAGGAGCATCATTTATCTGAAATTTTGGAAAAGAACGACTCTAAGTGTAAAAATTAAAGTGCCAGTGACAGTTGAACCAACATTTTTGTACTGGTAGAATGACACAGAGCTATAGACCACTCTGGTACGTTTTAGAAACGTATCCTGCACTACACGGAATACCAGCTACCCAAATTTTGCGGGTAGGGCCAGGAAAGCCGTTATAAAACGAATACACTTTTGGAAAGACGAGATGCATCACTTTTTATATCCTAGGCCAAGCATCTTTCTAGTTTGTTCAACCACAGAAAAATCATAATGATTGTTGCAGTAGTTGTTTAGTTTACTCAAATGTTACGCAACAGCAGAGGAGCAAATAGCAAGGAGGTTGCTATTTAACCTAGAATAAACCCAATGGTAACTTCAATGTATTAACAAACAAAAAAATTAGGTTTGTAAACTAAATAACATGTTGTGACTGTTGAGTGAACCGATAATAATTTCATTGAAAACAGTCATGGGTATTTGTCTAATAAACCTGCATCCGAAATGGAGTCAACAGTTTACATGCATCAATATAACATATTCGCTGTTCAAATGTTTTAAACACTCGTTATCACTTTTCTTTTGTTAGCAATTAAATGACTTTGTAATGGAGCTCAAATCCTGTTACTAATCGGTGGAGAATTCCTTATACTTGGGTATATGTACCCTTTGCGATTGAGAATGACTGAAGAACATCTATTAATCGATTCTTGACATAAAACTTCAGTAGGAGAATGGGCATGGCTCGGTGAACCCCATTAGGTATGCATATGTTTATAACAATCTGTTATTGATTCAAGTGACCAATATTCTTAACTACCATTTTTAAGATTGCATGTGGATGTATATTCTTCTGCGAGTTTAAAAACTACAATGATCAAATCCACATTTTGCGGAAGTAATCTAAATTAGTGTTGTCCTTAAAGCAAACCCGAAGACAAAGATTATTTGTCGCAAGACAGAACTCATAAACAAGCATCGCAATTGCAAGCAGTAAAAATTCATGCATTGAAAAGCCAAGTGCCGCTAAGAGTATTATTCTCCTAAAGACTTCTCCTCTTAAATATTCTACTGTTCAAGGGGAAAATATATTTAAATTTGAATGAAATTTGAGCAACAATTAAAGAAAATGCATAGAAATACGATTACTACATAAATTACATAGAATTTTTAACAGAATTATTAATAGCCTTACGCCCCGTTTACATTCATCATATGCGTAGAAGTACCAGAAAAATAATAAATATCGTAATACAGAAAACGAAAAATAGTTAATGCAACTTTCAGGCGCAAATTGAAACAGCTTTTTTGCAGATTTGCTGTGCCAAATAAAATTTAGAAAAAGATGTTATTATTAAACTTTGACTATTAAATTTTGCTATAAATTATACTTTGCGACGGTCTGTCTGTTTTAACGTATGTTACAATTCTCGCGTCAGTTTGTTCAAGATAATACATTTTATCTATAGCCATTAAGCAAGGTGTAATTTATAGTAATGTATTACGCCCTTTGTACGACGAATTCAAGCGTATTAGCAATAAAACAGCTGATAAAATGGAAAGAAGCCACTAGAAATACCAAATAAGATTAGCAATACAATTTCGCCCGTCGTAATACTGACATCAATATTTTATGCAATCATATCATAAGCAACTTTATCGCATTATTAACATAAGAAGTCATCAATGCTTATTTCGTAATCTGTTGTATATAAATTATTAATAACTATCTCGTATTCTGTAATAAAGTCCTAGAAACTTCAATAACTAAAAGTATTTCAATAAGATCGACCTTGTATTTTAAAGAATAGTCTATAGTAGCAAAAATCGATTTCTGGTGTATAATCAGGTTTGGTATTAATTAAAATTTTAAAGATTTAATCTTAAAAAGGGGAATATATAAGGTCTTACTATTAGGCCTTATTTAATATTTGGCTTTATTTATATCTAAAATTTGGAAAAAAATCGACTGGCTTTGTCCTACGCTAAATTGACAACATTGTCCGGGTAAGCTAGCTGAAGCCGAAACTTGTCTTAGTTTCAAAATGTCTTACCATAACAAGTGTGCTATCTCTTTAAGACCTAAGTCTGGTTATGCCAACGAATCAACAGATGCTAAGCGCAGTATTAATCTTTCTAAGAAGATTTTTTACAACAATGACAATTTATTGGAGTTACAATAAAGCGGAGGAGAACAAAGTGGAGTTAATGTGAAAAGCTCATGAACGTTCTTTCTGCAATTGTTACACTCACAAAATGCCACAGTGACATTTTCGCTGTAAACAAAAAATTCCATATTCTCTGAAAAAATACTATAATGATAAAAATGTAATTTCGGACAAATTGTGTACAATATTTTTACGAACTCGGCTTTTTTGAAAACTAAGTTTTGTAGCAACTATGCAACGAATAATCCAAATGCTGCAATTCATATCCAAACAGCCCATCACCGCGCCTAACTCTTCCCTAACGTCTTGCACATAATCTTTTCGCATAGTTTTGTCGCAACTATTTCCTCTGCGCCGCGAAAACAAGGATGGAACATGGAATTAATATTTTATAAATTTTATAATATTTTATAAACTTCTGTATAACAAGAGGTAGAAACTCAATATTTTCATTGCTTGTACTAAGAGTAGCAAAACACTCTTGCTAATCTCAAAATATTGCTTTTTACTTAATTCGCACTTATAACATAATGTAGCGTCCGTCATTGGCAGCAACCGGATTTGGCTTGTAGCCGTCTTCGAGGTAGGCTTGTTGTTGGGTACATTGGTTCCTAACAATACTGGTCAGCATCTGCATTTATAGCAACTAATATGGAAAACTGGTGCGTTATTCGCTTATCGCGGTAGGATATTCTCGCTCCTTACAGTACTTTTATATTGTGTTGATTTATATAACAGAAAAATTATATATTTTGACTGCAAAGTATTTGCGCTTAGTAAAATTTGAGTACATCCATTAATATTCAACTGTCAGCGAAAATTGATACAGCGTCGTCGCACAACATCCAGTAAGGAACACATACAAATGTTGTAATCAGATTTTAACGTTCATTACAGTGAAATGTAGTTGTAATACAACGCTTCACGAAGCACTCAGTTTGTACAAAACACTGTGCGTGCATCTTGGCTGTATTGCGAAAATTTATACTCTAATTTCTATCCAATGTTTCGTCGCATAAACTCTGCAAATTGTTTCAACAATGCAAACACTTAATGGTTGAAATTTTCATATCTACACAGGTTTAACACAAAGCAATGTGTAGATAGTTTTGGCTATCCAGATGACACAAATATTATTGATATTTGCAAAGCCACCACAGTTGTAAATAGTGTGTGATTAATTTATGAGTATCGGTTTCGTTCGTACAGCATGTTATGTGCAAGTTTTGTTTGAATTAAAAATAGTCATGGTTACAGCAGTTTACGAGAATCAAACGTAAAATGTAAAACAAGTAAAAATTTTGGATATTGATTAACACTGAATCGTACATATTGTCTCATATATTTGGCTCCGTAAACTAAAGTTTAGACGCATTAAAACAAACACAATACAATATAAAGATTATATGAAATGCATCTTGCGTTAGCAACATTTTTCTGCAGTACTGACTGTGGATGCTCGACCGGCTAAAATTTTTAAGCAAAAATTTGAGCAATGGCGAGAACCCTTTATTTATAATAATCTAATATCAAATATTGAAATGCATTGGTAGATTCCTTTCTGCGGCAAATTTTGTATTGTCTGTACATCTTTTTCCTTCTTAGCCTAAAGCCTATATTGCGCAATCATGAACATGCTCCGACCGCGGATTGAACCTAGGGCGCTCGGATCGGAGTCTTGTACAGTAGCCACTATGTTATTGCCATGGTTCGTTAAGGGAACTCGCAAAGCGGACGAATAACAACGCGCGTGCAAACGCAAACGATAAACTCGACAATCAACTAGCCACGCAACATACACTGTGACAAATGTCTCAATATACGAACGAAAGAGTTAAGACATA
>JASANE010000109.1:0-20428 GCA_030248225.1 Trileptium ribeirensis | reverse complement strand
TGTTTAGCACGCCAGCCGACCATTGTATCGGTGAATCGAATAACTTATTTGCCTTATGACTATATGGATTCGCGGAACCGATCGATGAACACCAATTACCACCACCGGAGTATTCTCCCAATAAACTCAAGATCACTTTAGAATATTATGATTGCTCAGAAAGGGTTTGGAAACAAATGGATATTAAAAACCTTGGAGAATACAATGATCTTTATCTAAACGCCGATAATTATATTTTTATGCGATGTATATGAAATTTTTTTAAAATATACTCTCACTCAGTATAAAGTTGATCCACTTCACTGTATTGTCTTTCCAGCTTTGCGTGGGAATCATGACTTAAGAAAACCGGGGTCGAACTATAGCTTCTCAAGGAGATAGGTTGAGAGCAGCCTGGCTTAGTCGTGTCCGACTGTCAAAGCAGATTCAATAGACATTGCTATGGTACGAGCTAGCTATATGTGTTTTGCTTGAAGCCTTATGTAGCTCTCTGGAAAGTCTGTCTCGTCTAAGCTGACTATATAGGACAGACCATAGTGTCCTGCCGGACTTATTTATGCGGTTAATGTTTTGATTTATTCTATAACAGTAGCAACTCAAATTTAACAGTTGTCGAGGCGTGAAATTCAAATTTTGGCAGTGCGACAGCGTGAGAAGTTTCAAATTTTAGATAAGTACAATTCTTGACAGACTCCAAGGTATGAAATTCAAATTTTTGCGCACGTTTTAGCTATAGTCGTGAGAGATTCTATCGGACAAAATTCATAATCAGCGCAGACTGTCTACGCAAAAGCTTGCAGTCATGCAAGACTCCTCTAATTGTCCGGGGTGTCTAGAAAAGCTATATGCGGAAACGGTGTGCGCTTCGTGAGATTCTTGAACTTACAGTCATTTTACACGCAATTTAACGTGAACGCCACATTAAGCTTTTGGTGTTAGCGAAGAAACAATCTTAGTTCAAATTTGATAAATTTCCGTTCTCAAAAATTCGGATAATTTTATTTGAATTTTGGCGAATGCTGGATTTCAAGCGCGAGCACTGTGCCCACGAACAGTTTTATGCCTAATTTGAACTGGCCAAAAACGTTCCATGACACTTTTTACACAAAATTACAAAACAGGATGGTTGGCGGTGTCATTTTAAGTTTACTCGCACATTATTTCCACTACAATTACATGAAATAATATAATGACAGATGTAAACTTCTTTTCACGGATACTGACAGCTTTTGTTATGAGATAAAACGCGACGACATATAGGCATTTATTGCTAAACCCATGGATAAGTTCGATACAAGTACTTACCCAAAAGAATAGCCCTTCATTCCGCCACCAATAATAAAGTCATCGGGAAAATGAAACATAAAACAGCGGGTGTCCCAGTGGAAGGGTTTGGTGGGCTAAGACCTAAAACGTATGCCGTAAGCTGGGGGAGTTAAAAAAATCGGACGAAATGTGTTATGGAAAAAACGGCTAAAAAGGTATTAAAATGAATGATTACGCAAACACTTTGTTCAACTCTGCTCGAATGAGATGTTAAATGCCCAAGATTAGCAACGATAAGCTTGAACTTTTCACTACGAAGCAAAAATAAGAATCTTTTTGTTACTATGATGGTAATCTTTATATACTACTGGACCGAATCACCTGGGTATAATACGGTCACTATGATACTTATGAATAGTACTTTGTCTTTGACAATATTGTATTCTAAAAATCTTATCAATATGTTTCTTTGTGTATTTCTTCCGTGCTTATATAAAATAATGTGTTAACCATGCAAGTGTGTTTTACACGAAAGGGGCATTTCTTAATAAAGCATAGCTATGCATAAGAAGTTAAAAGTAAGTATGCCGGATGCAGCAGCATTGTTACTTATACCAATAGTAACTACTGTTCTAATATCCAAAAATACAATAACTAATGAGCTATGGCTTGACGACTAGCAGAAACCTACTCACGAAATATGGTCTGCTCAGATAGTTTAAATCATAACGTAAGCAACCTCCACTTTGAACTAATACTGGTGCTTTTTGGGGGTTTTCTATGGATGGGTTGTTTTGCTCTGTTCTTAATAAACTGGCTATGGCTTGCGCTGCGGGTTCTCGAAATATGGTCTGCTGATAGTTTAATTAGTGCACCTCCCTTTGACTAATCTGAAGCTCCAGAAACACCAAATGGAATATTACAATTATAGCTTTTTTATTTGATATTTTAAGCCGAATCACTATATAGTATGAAAATGTTACTCTTTTAGTTATCATGTATACATACACCTACAAAACGAACACGAAATGCCAAAACTATGTCGTAAACCACATAATGAAATCAAATTTGAATGTGTGTGTAGTGTTAGAGTAAGTAGTGTAAATGAAACATTTGGGAAACACTATATTCCACAGTAATAACCGGAAGTATTTAAGATTAAGAAACATATACGCTCCGATCCGCCCTAATATAAGATCTTTGATCTCGGCAAAGATAATCAAAGCTTCGATCTTACGGTGTTTGAAGGAAGATCTATCCGACGTATTTTTGTTTGGAGGCATGCCAAGGATATGTTCAACGGTAATGTCGAGAAAAAGATTTACAACCTCAAATTGCTGCATATGTCAAAGTTTCGAGTGCTAATAAACAATTTATCACTGCCGAATCAAAGTCTCATTGTCATCAGTGCAGATAACACCGGGGATCTATATGCCACTGTAGTTCGAAGCCACAGCTACATCAACTGAGACATTGGTTAAAGGCCATACTATATGAAGGGCGGCTTCGGTGTTTTCGTAATATCGTCAGATCATTCAAGCGGTTATGGAAGCTAGATTTCATAGGTCGAAGATGGCAACGTCAGGCTACTTTTCGACTACAAGGTAACGCTGGCGAATTATCCGAAGACTATGAAGAAAATAAAAGATTAAAATAAAACAGAATGGGTTTAAGGCCTATGTTTGCATAGCTAACTTATATATATATTAGATAACCTATGATTACCCACGCCAAGCTCCATTTGGTTGCACTACGCCGGACCAGCCACTACCCACATCAAGCGGTACTACGCCATCCTCGTACCATCTAATGACCCCATATATCAAAAACAAAGCCTAATGACCGCCGCCAGCAAAAACAAAAAATACGCAAAAGCACGGCAACCGATACTTGGATCCACGTAGGTCGCGCTGCACCTCAGTATACTACTTAACACCTACTGAACACGGTGAAACAAATTTTTTGACCACTTATGGGTGCTTATGTCCAGCCACCGATACCGGTGCCCGCGATGCAGAACGAGGACCTGGACTCAGCGGCGCATCCCATCTGAAAAACCTGAAAAATAAAAAGGTTAGTTAGTACATAACAACAACATAATATAATGCATATTTAACTCACCATCATTTTTATCCGGGCAACAACATTTTGGTTGAAAACTTTAATCGAAACAACTCCATGGGAAAAGAAATTGAAAGACCAGAAATTTCAACACTGCAAAATTTTTTGTTTCGATTTTCACACAGCTGTTCCTACCGTTTTTAACACACGCTGGCTATTGAATACAGAAATGGATTTAAATCTTCTTCGGTTGGGGGAACTGTGTCGCGACAAGCCAGCGTCTGTGCAATTTTTACAGCACCGCGGTATACTACAAAACCCGCGCTTATGCGCCAATGGTCACCAGATGCAGCTGTCTCTGGGAGACCACCAGGACCGATGGCGGTGCAGAGTACGGGAATGTCGATCAGAGGTGGGATTGCGGAACGAAAATTTCCTCGTGGGTCGAAGTTGCCTATCCGCTAGGTCTGCCTCTTCATATACTGCTGGGCGAACGAGTGAAACTCGATCAAGCTCTGCGAAAAAGAGTAGGAGATAGGCCACGACGCTTGCGTCGACTGGAGCAACTACCTTCGCGAGGTTTGTGCATGGCGGCTGCTTAAACATTCCATTGTGATCGGGGGACCAGGCATGACGGTCGAAATCGACGAAAGCCTCTTCTCTCGCCACAAAAATCATCAGGGTCGTACATACCCCCAACAGTGGGTTTTCGGGGGTTATTGTGGGGAAAACCGCGAAAGTTTCCTGTATGCTGTACCCGACCGTTCAGCCGCCACTTTAATGCCAATCATCCAGCAATCCATCCGGCCCGACACTACTATAATAACGGACCAGTGGGCTGCCTACCAGGGAATTGCGGCAACTGTCAACCACAGTCTCAACTTCGTGGATCCATTAACAGGCGCTCACTCGCAGTCCATAGAGTCCACATGGCGCAACGCCAAGGCACGGAACAAGCGACAGTGTGGGACCCACTGAGACATGGTGGACTCGTACTTGTGCGAGTTCATGTGGCGCCAGCGACTCAACAACCGCGACCCCTTCGATGTCATCCTCGAGGACATCGCTGCGTTTTGGCCGCCCGGATAAAAATGATGGTAAGTTAAATATGTATTATATTATGTTGTTGTTATGTACTAACTAACCTTTTTATTTTTCAGGTTTTTCAGATGGGATGCGCCGCTGAGTCCGGGTCCTCGTCCTGCATCCCGGGCACCGGTATCGGTGGCTGAGAGACTCAGCAGTTTTTTGATCATAACTCATGAACCTGTTATCAGATTCCTATAAAATTACTATCATTAGAATCAGCTATTCAATCCGCGTCGATCGGTACCCAAAATTACCGGATTTGGAAAAAAATTTTTTGGGTTCCCGAGGGGGGACCATTGGGACCCAAAAAAATTGAAAAAAAATTTGTCAGGGACATGGGTAAAATGGACATTTTCTGAACCGTCTCATCGAGCTGAGTCGATTGGTACCAAAATTTTGCCTGTATCTTGAAAATTGACGAAATTCGGGCTGGGGGATAACCGAAAAGACCCGAATATTATAACAAAACTTTCGGTAAAACAATTATTTGTGTGGCTAATTTTATAATAAAATTCGCGATTCACACACTTGTTGTTAAGGCGAAACCGAATTATTACATTCCCGAAATTCGTATAATTTTTGATAAGTTATTTGTTCATTATGACTCTGTATCGTGCCGTTGAGGGGTTGAGGTTCCCGGTTTATTCTCACCGACTTTTTATTTCCTATTTATGCTAGGTTCAATTCACTAATGGATTGTTGCCGTGCGGACTACAATAGTTACTGCCAATAACAACAAAACGCGAGGTGTACTGCTATACTAGTGCAAGAAAGGGCAGCACAATTATCTTGCGGCTGCAATAGAAGTGAAAAGTACTGACGTGGAAGCTGTTCTTCCCTCCAATATGTCACTCCCACTCACTCCTAAGCCGGAAGCCATCAGGTTTATTGCCACGAATAATGCTGCAATAAAAACCTAATGTAAATTCTGTTTAAGCTCAAGAGCCTTTACATTGTGAAAATATAAGATTTGAGATTTATAAAAAATGAGCCTAATAATTATGCACTGATCACTGATTCTCTATTGGTTACAGCAGTCATAAATCCATCTCTGTCTAATAAAAAAAAGTCTTAATAACACTGATGGCCTATACATTGGAGGCGATGTCATAATCAAACATGATATCAATTGGTGAGATCAGTAACCGTAGGGAGAAAATCGTATTAACTCAATAACACATTTTAGAAGGCAACGAGTAATAATAGCGCTAGCTATCTCATCCGTTGAACAAAATTTAAACTGCAACCAATTTCTAAGGTACACGGTCCCGGAAGTAAGCTAAATCGAAAATATCCGGAATTAAACACAAAATATAGATTTAGAGCTAACAAAACGAGATCTGTTAAATTGCGCTCATAATTCCACACAATTTAACACAAAAATTGAATTTAAAAACAGAAGCATTTCACAGTGTATGATAGCTAATTTGTGCGTATAAGCAAATTAGCTAATACAATAAAAATAATTATTTCTATTATGATAAATTTTTGATTTTTAAAATTTCAATAAAACTTAGGGTTTGGGGCTGGTATAAATATTAAAAATAATTTTTGATGAATTGTGGTGAAATTTCATTATTTTAGGGGTGAGTAGTATACCAAGGGCCTTACAATTATACTTTATCGAACGACAGTGACGTGATCTTTTACTAATCCTTGCGTCTGCCACCGATTTTGATCGTATTTTAGTACAACTTTATAGGTAAAATTAGTGAAGCTCGCTTGCGAGCCAGAATTAGAGTGGTGAGAATAATGCCCCGAAGTCTGTTGTAGAAAGCACACACAAACAAAGCCTACACATAGTACGCAGGTGCAGCATTATATAAACCGTGAGTGATGAGTCATAGTTACACCCGCCTCTTTTGATAGCCGACGTATGCAGTAGACAAAACATCATACAACGAGTACAAAAACAATCAACTAACAATTTAATAATTCAATAAAACCCTAAATTGACCGTGAAAAGAACGTTAAAGAATTCAAACCGACACTTGAGAAAAATCTCATTTTTCATACCAAGTATGAAGCACAAGTGTAAAAAATATTTGCCACACAATATTTTTGACACTCGCAATCAGCTTGTTTGGCCCAGAAAACACCATATCCGACACTAAAACCAACAGTAAGCACACATTTGGGTGCATTTCCCACGACTTTTCACCAAATATGAAATTTGGCGCCAACTATAAGCTTATAGACTCCAGATTAGGAAGTAGTTGAAAAACTTGTTATATATCATTGGAAACCACTGGTAAAGCTACATGGAATAGGCCTATTAGTTTGCGGACACCTCGTGTACTTATTAAGAAAAGTCGCAAAAACTGGAGGGGTGCCCAAAAAATGGGCCAAAATGACGTCATTTTGCCCCATAACTTTTCCCACGGCAAAAAATTCAAAAATCGGGCTCCGTCACTACACCTAAATCGACCATTGCGGTTCGAATGAGTTATCTTGCATCAAAATCCGCCCAACCGTTATCGAGATCCAGTTGCGACAAACACACACACACAGACAGGACCTCCTCAACCCCCTCCAAAGCCAAAATTGAAAATGCTCGTTCCACTCGAATTCAATTAGTTTTACTGACACAGAGTTTCGAAGATCTGTATATAAACAGAGGTAGTGTCTTCCCAGCAAAGAAGGTGTAATGTTGATGTTTCTTTGCTAAAATTTACCCGACTGCAAGAACTTAAGCTTCGTTCACCAGAGCAAAGTTTTCTAAAACAAAAGCAATTATTCATAAATATATGTTGTTAGTTTAAATTAAATCATATGTGTCGATAGGAGAGAGGACGGGGCATGGCGCGATATACCCATAAAAGTCAAACCACCCACACACCATATTTACCACTTCCCCTAAAGGCTCCGCAGTTCCACCCCGCCCCCTCCTCCCTGCAGTGTGCGGAAAATTTTAGCAAAAACTATGGAAAAATCAGTAAAAATAGGGATAAAAGTTCCAAAAATGTCGGGGGATTTACCCACGACCCTAACTCAGTACCTCCTTCCGACTATTCCGTGACGATGGACCTTCCACACCTATGGATGAAGTGTAGTTCTTCCGAATTTGACGTCCCCGCTTTCGCGATGGAGTCTAATTATCATTTATTTACGAAGATATATCATGTATTGATGTTCTTGTTCAGTCTCAGCTCACCAACACGGTTTATAAAACGCACAATTTCCGAGGGTGTTATATGCAATAAATTTTTGTCATCCTCCCTCTTGCCGTTCTTGAAATAGTGAGATTTATGAGGTTGTATCGGTCAGCTCAACACACCAAATAGGAAATAGGTTCATACAATATGTGACTTAGTAACAGTTCAAAAATATTTTTTTTCAAACGAGAAATGAGCACCATTTTAGAGATTTGAACATTTTACTAATATTCTTTAGGGGTTTAACATATTTTATTTTCAATTTTTCAATTTCAATTCTGTATTAAACGCATCTTCTGTCTGTTGCTTAAGCTTTGAACAGCCCAGCGTTGATATATATGCTATCCAAGTGTATTCTTCGAACATCTGAAGAGCAGTTTAGTCGCAAGGGATAGTCTATATATTTATGTATATATCGGTTTATGTAGAGTATTTATGATATTGGCAAAACTTTGTTGATCCGATCACCAGAACTTGGAGCGTTAACTCGTTTTTTTGTCGAAAAAAGGTTTAAAACAAACTTAAAACATATTTGAAACTTACCTTATTGTGGCAACAGAATAGCTGTTTAATCGTCGCATACGAAGACAGTAGCATTGTGGTATATATTTCGACTGCACAGTTGCTGATTCTATCAACCGTTAAGCTCTAATTATAGGTGCAATTTCGCCGATTGACAAGAAATTTATCATGACTTTTTGGCATAAAATAATGCAATTGTATTGAATTTGTTTAGCATAAATATCTATTTTTTCTAATAAAAACCTAAAAATCATTTTAAGGCCTAGCGTATAGGTATATACCCAATCTTATGGATGCTATAAAGCAAGATACTTTTGTAACAGATGTTATGGTAGTAATACAGTGTTTTTCATATTTATTTTAAACTGCAGCAGTTTATCGTTATGTTTTATGTGGCTTTGGTTTCGTGTACTCTTCTTAGAGAAATTTTCATTGTAAAATTATGTTTTCCAGTTCTTGCTCAATGTCCACCGATCTAAATAATTTTATGCTCATTGTTAAAAGGTAAGACAGCGTAGCTGTTTTAACAACCTATGACTGTGGGCCAAATCAGGTTTCCCCAAAAAGCTGGGACTCATTCTAAATATAGCTGTAGCTGAAAACGTCAGGGCCTTCAAATTATTACAAAACATATAATTCGGCATATATGTGCCTTTTTATAGTTTTAGATAGGTCCAGGGCAAATGTGAGTTGCTATCAGTCACATAATGTTTTGTGCCGGAATTGCAAATTTTGTTTTATTAATTTTGAATATTACAAATTTTGAATTTTGAACCTTGTCGAGGTTTATAGCTGTTGCTCTTAGGCAACTAATCTAGGTGTCCGGATCTCGATTTTTTCTTTTTTTCGCCACCGTCCAATAGGACAATGCTGTTATATATAGTCATTTATACTCTTTTAAGTTTATATTGGCAGATAAAATGTATTAAATTAGCTAGACTAGCTGCATATGTACATTTTATCTGAAAAAAGCACATATATTACATATAATTTAAATAAATGTGTATCCAGATTTTGACAGTATAACGTTTAACGTTGTATCGGTATATGTACATTTTATCTGAAAAAAGCACATATATTACATATAATTTAAATAAATGTATATCCAGATTTTGACAGTATAACGTTTAACGTTGTATCGGTTTTATGAATATAACAAAATGGGTAGTAGTCAAACATGGGCGTATGGCTTTGTCATGCTTGCGGCCCTTCTATATTACAAGGAAGTATAAGAGCCCGAGTGTGTTGGCTCATTAGACGGTCAGCTTGTACGTGAGAGCAAGTCCACTATTCTGAAGCAGCCGAGTTTCGAAACTCAGTTTCGTTACACATCTCCTACCTACAGTGCAGGTACAAAACCGGATATACTAAAGCGTACTAGCGTTTTAGATCTTCTTAAACGTTCATAGTTCTAGTTTAGATGTTATTAAGCACGACAGGAAACGAACACGATATTTCAAGCACATAGACACGAAAATTTATTATGCATAGACCATGTACGTAAATACATTATTTGAGGCCAATAGGTTTCTAGGATATCGCTCGCAGGATTGAAAAATTGAAACATCTAACGATTTATCAATTTCAATTTCCTATTGTAGAGATAAGGGGTATTGTTTCATTCGAACTGGGTCGGACAGTCCGGGCTAGAGTGCAATAGTTTAGTTCAGCAGAGTCCGTTGAATGTAGTGCAACGGCTCTACGTCGAGTCGACGTGTCTAAGCTCTCCCCTATCAGATTATAGCGCAACCTGATAGATGCTTGAGATTTGGATATTTGCTTTTCTGCGGCCTTATTTCAAAGTTTTGTATTTGAGCAACATAATTTATAGTGAAATCTTGTCACTATTTGTTGGTTACATAATAAACGAACTCAACTGGTGGCGTTGTTGCATCAGATGTTGCATGATGCGATTAACTAAAATAACGATTTTGCAGAATATTGAAGCTTATTACCATTTTTTGTTTTTGTTTCTTTTTAAATAATTGCAGGTTAATATATATTAGAAACGTAAGTCGTCTCGGTAGTTGGGAATTCGCCATACATTCTGACGTTCCGAGGTCTCGGGGGGAAGGGGGTCGGCATGGGGTCGTCTTAGGGGTAGAGGCTCTCGGAGATCGGTACGTGATCAGGAAGCGGGAGGTGATGAAACAAATTGAGCGATCTCCCCGTACGTCTCACCCCATTTGCGAATTCTCCCCCTATTTTTGCAAAAAAAATTGTTGCGCGCCGTTAGCGTTTTGTAGAACTCCCTCTTGAAGCGCTGCTTCGGCATATATGGGAGTTCGCCGATCCAGGCGCTTCTACAATGCGTACGCTGATTCATATTAATAAATTATCAAGCATGATGCGGTCTCGTTTTTACTTTACTGCCATTATAGCTTTGACTTGTACGTCATAACCCCACTGACGCACATACGGATAAAAATATAAATGCACGTTAAGTAAATATGCCAAAAATTAAAAAAATCAATTGAGAACACCAAGGTTTTGTCGCCGTGATTTTATATGTTTTGTGTTCAATGTAGATGCCTCCAAGATTGCATGCTGTGTTTTAGATTGAGGTGGTGTCACACGGAAGCATGTTTAATGATTGAAAATCTATCATAATAGTAATTAAATATTAGAGAACTGGGTGTGTTAGTCGATTCTTGCTGAAAAACTCACGTTTCTACGATTAATGACGCGTAAACGTTATAAAAAACCCTCCATGGGAAAATTTGTCCCTAATTGTCAACACAATACGTACAGTAGTACATATAAATGTCTGCTCTATGTAGATACAGATAATACAGATGGCGTATAATAGTACAGAGGCACCGTCAACTTAACTATAACGTCTAAATCTATGTATTGTTTTTATTGACGCCGTCAAAGGCACAATGTACAAACACATTAGATAGCATGTATAAAAACAGCATGGTGTAGCTGGCTCCAAATACCTTTCTGAAAGCTTTTATGGTGTAGTCTACATGATACCATTGCCGATACTACACTACCTGCCTATACTATCTTAAAATACCACTAGAAGCACTATGGTTTCCAAGATATCATATGTGATACCAGACACACCCACGATGGACAAAGCTTTCACAATGCGTGTTTCGAATCGTAAACGCAGCCTACCGGGTATCATAGCACGGTAGTCACACCTTCGTTCTAGGTTGATCGCATTAAGTATTTGTCCCTCTATCTCTAAGGCTAAGCCTAACCTGACGTTCATGTTGCGATATTCTCAAAGCTATCTACCCACACAGTGGCCTGCACCTTTCACAATAGCTTGTCAAAGTAGCTCCATGTTTATAAAAAACCTTTCAGATGGAAACCAAAATATAATTAACACTTAAGAAGCCTTTGGCCCGTTCGCAAGCCTTATAGATGCACATTGCAAGACATTGAACATTATGTTCCACTCGCTAACTAAAAAAATTATTCAGAATAATCGGATACACACACCATAGTAGGATGACGTAAGCCGCACCGTCGGATCTCAGAAGGATACTAGCTCTAAAAACCTAATGCGAAAATGTAATAGCCAGTGGCGTGTGAGACATCCTCAGATTACGTTTTACGTTTTGGGTATGACTGTCACTGTATATACAGTACAGTAGCCGTTAGAGAACTTAGAAGACATAACGTGAACGCTGCATAAGCCTAATGCTAGACAGAAGCATACACCGCAACTTAAATGTATAAGCATACACCGCAACTTAAATCTGTAACCTTAAACCTATAAATACAGTGCAAGCTAAAGTTTCCTGTTCTAGCATGTCTACCAGGCTTCGAATTTTCACTTGGACCGTTCATGCAATTTAAACCCGAAGGTTCTTATCCCACAACCGCTATAAGAGAGTCAATTTTTTGTTTGGTTTCTTTCATGCAGTCCCAGTCCAAGTGAGAGGTTCTTGTACTGACACTGCTACCAGGGAGTTTTTTGTTAGGCACTTTCATGCAGTCTAAGTAAAATATTTCTGTCCAAGCATTTCTACCAATGACTTCATTTGTTATGTGGAGGTTTTATGTAGTTCAAACTGAAAGCTATTGTCAATCTACCTCTATCAGAGAGTTAATTTTTTTATTTCCACTGTTTACGAAGTGTGTAATTGGACATGTTCATCGATTGAACAAACGGAAATACAGCACATTTCTAACTTGTCTTAAACAAATCACTAATACCATGTGATTCTTTAAACCGTGTGAAACGAACTATTACTTAATGTTGGGTTATTAAGCTTAAATCTTGGCTCAACATAACACCTAAGATTAAACGACAAGCTGCTTAAATAAATCGTAAATTGGAAAACTTAAAATATTTTGTAAAATGTTACTGAACAAAATGCTACTTATGAGCATTTTATTCAGCGAAGGTAAAACAATTTGAGACAGGCAGTGCTAAACTGCGGTTGGCATTCCCAGTTTATTTGGCTGTCTTAAAAACAAGCCATACTAGGTATTTTCTATTTCGGTGGTGAAAACACATTTATATAATGCTATATTCTTTTAAAAATATTAAATTTATACAAATAACTAAATGGTGCCCTTAAATAATTTTTATCGCTCTAAACTGTAGGAAAGAATATGTATTCGGCGAAATTCTCTATCATAAAGATGCAACTGAGTTTTACCTCACACAACTGAGTTTTACCTCACACCCTGCTCTTTCCACACTATTGCGTTTCATTGTATATATCGAATATAAAGTTGTGTTTTCAAAAATAAAATTAATATAAAATTGCATTGTATACATTTAGTGGTTTTCGAATTCTAAGCACCACAATTTAACCGAATTTCGAACAGAATTTTTCGTCAGGTTCTAAAACTACAATTTGATTCACTACAAAAACTTCGCAATAATTCGAAGTCATGCGAATTGACGAGTGGCTATTTGGATACATCAAAAGAGATTATTTAGGTAACACTTGAAAAACTCAAAAGAAATATCTGATGTATGTCGCACAGAAAAAAATTGTGTTGATTTGCCGATTTGTAGAAGATGTTTGTGGAATGAGAGTTACAAAAAAGTCACTTGGCTTACCTTACTTTGAGTGAAGTCTCCCGTATTTTATAACAAAACTTGTCTCGTTTTGCAATATTTAGCAGGTAAATAAGCTTACAAATTTAAAACGTTCAATCGAACAAGATAATAACGAGATTTTAAGATTGTTCAGGCGATGAAAAATACATTCTATATGCATTCGTCACTGTCGTCACTGTCTCCACTAACATTATGGGTTCGTCCCCAACAGCATTACGGGTTTTATTTAAGTTTTAGAAATTGCTCAGATTTACCGCAAGTTATTTTATAAGCGCAAAATATAAATTACAATTCCTACTTGCTGCGTATATGTAAATAAATGAATAAATAGGAATAAAAATTTAATATGAAGAGGGTTCGAGGGCAGTGTCGAACATGTCTTGTTTTTAGTCACTGTTCACAGAAAAACTTAACTAATTATGACTACTGCGACGCATTGTCAACATCTGAGTTCAAGTCAAGATTATATTAATTCTATACACATATGAAGAGTTATTGTCATGAGATAAGATGAGCCGAGTGTCTATTTAAGGAATAGCTGTCAGGTAGTATTTACACGTACGATGTTAGTGAAAATCAATAATCTTGATGATGACTTCCCTCTTTAAAGCTACAGCCCGTGATGTGTCTCTATGTTGTTTATGAAAGTTATACTTCGATATTAACCCTTTAACTCCAGCAGTTCTCCGACAAGAACCAATTATGCTTCAAAGCATTGCAATAACTTAATTGGCCTTGTGCTGCACGAATGCATGCGTGTTGTTTTTCGCTCGCTTTGCGAAGTGCTTCAAAAATCCGTGCAATAGGTGAGAATAAACGCATTGTAGCAGCTAGTGAAAGTGGCTTTTACTAGACCGTTCCAAGTTTAAAGTTTGTGACAACTTATAACGCGAGATCTAATTTTATGCAAAATGTAACGAACAGGCTATGGCTAATAATTGTATCGCAACATCGATAAATAATCTAGTGAATGCTGGTTGTAACTAGCTATTTTGGTTTAGTGACTTTGGTTCTGTGCATAGGTATGGGTTATCGTGATTGCGTTTCTTTACTGCAAATAATGCGCGAAAATCGACTATTTCAAAACCCAATATATATGAATTTTTCATATTTTGGTGTGTAACTTAATAAGAGCACAACAGATTTGGCTTATTTTTTTACAAAGCACTTAAGCTTAGAAGACTGTGCAGATATAGTCCACGCGTACATGACAAACGGAATATTTTGGATTAACGTCATGCTAGCAACCTTGCTGCTGCTGCTATCTATTTTGTGTGCGCTGTTGAACTAACGTCCTCTCAGTAGATATTAGAACTTCTGTATATCCCGCATTGACTATTACGACATATACCGGCTAATTACGCTTTACTTTTAAAAGTTTGCATTAGTTGCTATGGTATTAGTCATTACGTTAGACCACTTGGATCTTAGAAATTATTGAAAATTCAACGAGCTTATTAAAGTATTTTGCTGTTTTTAAACAGATCATCAAAAATCAGGGTAAATTTGTCACGCCCAGGTATCTGTTCGAATATTTAGATTAAGCCACGACACTTTTTGGCAGAAAATTCAGTTTTCATTCATTTGGCCATACCAAAATCTGATAAATGACTTTTAGAAAACAGTATTTGATTGAGCGAAATTATTATTAAAATTTGTGTTTCAATTTTAGCTTGATTCCTTTGGGATAGCACAATAAATCATAACTAATTTCTGTCAATAAGCAACCAACAAATTAATTTTTAGAAGTTCTTGTGGCTAATTTCAGAGAGTAGTATAGTAGGAGCAATACAATTTCCAAGGATTCAGGATCGCAATTTTTTCTTTTTTTTTGTATTGGTTCTTTAGGGTAAATTTTTATTTATGAGGTATTATCGGGTGCCGGGTTCTCTGTGCTCATAAGGCTTTATTAAATGGGTTATTACGGGTACCATGGCAAAGGGTAGACAGGGTCATTAGAGGTGCCTGTCACAGGATAGTACAGCTTCGTGTCGGTATTGTGTAGTTATCAGCCTGTGCCGACTACTTATAATTTGTGTGTAGTGGTTGTCGCTTGATATTGCTTTTTATTGTCTATTAAAAAAGCACGTACCTAAATCAAATTTATTTCTAAATAATCTATAAGCAGTCTCTTGAGGTTCTACTTGGTTTCCCAACCTTTGAGCTTGAACCTTGTTTAGTACTAAAATTACGTAATATATTTTCGGTAGTTTATGAATAACAATGGTTAAATTTATGTGATTAGTATAAACTGTCGATACGTATGGTTTCCCAAATGAACAGTAAAATTAATGATGTGTTTTCTTTAGAAAATGAGTACTTACATTTAGAAGTACATACTGCTTGTTTGCCGTGTTCCTATGCTCGTTCCGTTGTCAATTTACATTCGTTTTATATTAATTTCTATATTTAAGTATGAATTTTTAGCTTAATTTAATCGGCTGTACGGCTGTAAATATAAACAGTACCAAGTAATGCCAATTAGTTTTTCAAACTTTATTCCGTATATTTCACTACTTTTTATTAAAGATGTATAAACAGAAATTTTCCGTCGTTCTGTGGCTTCTAATTACGTGAGATCTTCAGTAGCACACCACCTTCATTTAATATTCACACCCTTAGCCTGCTCTCACTAAACTTCTATTGCTTTAAACCTGCTTCATTAAATATTACTTAAATATAATTTTCCCCACCTTACATCAGTATTTTTATACGAGTGCGGGTTATGCATGCCTCCGTCCAGGGTGGTAAGGAACCATTCGGCTTGTAGCAATCGCAAATAGGCCGCGATATTAAAGTGTTTTGTGTCTAACTGAGCACTGTATAATTATACATATGTACTTTGCTGCTTCTAAGTTGTTTCATAACAAGCTGTACGTCTTGTAATTAACGAAAAGGTTTGAATGTATAGATCTATCCTGCTGAAAATATACTATTTACCTTTCAAACGGCAGTATCAAGTGCGTGTTAGATCAGAAATGTCTCATTTATTAGGAATTCATAAAACTTCGTTGGACTTAACTTTTGAGCCCATACATTTTCACGTATAGCAGGTTTTTAAGTAGGATATATTTTGTCATTATATTAAAATATTATATACGTGCGCATGTAGGAGTGCGCACATTTTCGAGTCAAAATATATATGGCGATAAAATCCTACTTACAGATATAACCGAAAAACATTTTCTCGCGACAATTTCTATTAACATGTGTTATTGCCACAGACGCTAAAATAAAAGTTTGTTATAAATGCAGCGTTATGTTGTATTTTATAATGCACAGGCGTCTTATGTTGTTGTTTTGACCAAGACGCGCTTACAGGTTTTACAAGCTTACTTTTGCTTTCTTCCACAGGTTTTGTTATTAGTTATTCGGCTTTCAATAATACCAATATAACTTTAATATTTAACTGGTTTCTAATAAATATTAACTTAATAGATATAATAAATAATATAACTAATTTAATAAATCGGCTTATTCTCTATTTTCCAGCCATAGTACTGTCCTCTATGGCTAAGCCTAAAGCTCCAAGTCCTCTGGAGATCTACTCGCTGTTAGACTAGAAAACTACAGATTTTGCGTCAACGAGTGGAACCGCCTTAATCGACAGCGGAACACGACTATGGATAAGAAGAGTTCAATTGGATCTACTACAGGAAGACGGCATAGCGAAAATCAAAGAAGACGTGAATCGACAACATACCGTTAAAACTATCGAACACGAGATCACGGAAAACAAATTTAACACCGGATAACCAAACAAGAAAACGTGCCAAAAATATATCTAGTAATAAATAGCAAAAATAAAAAAGTACCTAATAGCAATAATCCTCAACCATTAAAAGTTAGAATTAAAGCACAAACTGACGATGGACACTACCGTGAATTGGTTAGATGCAATACAGTTACAATCGGACGAGAGCTCAAAGCGATCATGCCACATTTGCAGGTGCGCGCAATCTAGATTATTGGCGTAGATGAATACGAAGTCCAAGCTAAACATCATATTGGTTCCAGAGATTTAATAGATAAAAGAAATAAACTACCCGAAAACTTAACGGAGCATCTAGAATTACTATGTCCAGATAAGTTTGTACCACCTAAACATAAAAACCATACCGTAATATCTCGTAATGTGGATACAAACATTAGAGATAACGACATAACAGATGAACTACGCCATAACAGTCATGATAGTGTAGCGAGCATAACACGTTTTAGAAAACACAAAGACAAGAGAACGGAAAAATTGCCTTTAGCCGAAATCAAGCTATCAAACGGTAAGGAAGCCAACATATGCTAAATTACAGAGTTAAATTAGGCTATAATAAAATTAGATGTTAACAACATAAAAATCTTGAAGTGGAGCTCATAAGATGCTACAGTTGTCAGCAGTATGATCATATGACCAAGGCATGCAAGAATACCGCGTGCGATCAGCAACACCGAAAGTTGCTCTGTAGCCATAGACAGAATCACACGCTACACCGATACTGCTCGCTGCGTTAACTGCCACATGAAGCATCTCACTTATCGAAAAAATGTCCAAAGTACAGAGAACTGGAAAAATAAGTAGTAAATAAAGCTAAAAAGGTACCATCTACAGAACAGCAAAAACAAATAGCTAAAGAACAAAATACATATACTACAGTACACAAATTACAAAAATCCCAACAGTATTTATACGACATATTATTTAAACAATTCGTTCAGTTCGTATACGACGTAGGGACAAGAGCGGCAACGGAATTCTATGACAAAGGTAATTAAGCTGAGATCACCGACATTGACGTGAATGCTGCTTGATTTAATTTCAGAACGGAAATGTCTAGTGATCTCAGCTTAATTACCTTTGTCATAAAATTCATTTCCGCTTTTGTCCTTACATCATACGAACTGAACGAATTGTTTTTACAATGATATGTCGTATAAATACTGTTGGGATTTTTTGTAATTTGTGTACTGTAGTATATGTATTTTGTTCTTTAGCTATTTGTTTTTTATTGTTTTCTAAATGACACCTTTTTTAGCTTTATTTATTACTTTTCCAGTTCTCTGTCCTTTGAACATTTTTCGATAGTAGAATATTAATGTGGCAGTTAACCGCACAGAGACAAGTCGGTGTCACGTGTGATTCTGGCTACAGAGCAACTTTCATATTACTGGACGGCGCCACGCGGTACTCTTGGTGTGTTGGTCATCGTGGTGTGCTGACAACTGAGCTCACTTTGAGATGTTGTTGTTAACATTGAGTACACCTAGATTTGACTCTGTAACCATATGGTTGGCTTCTTACATTTTGGCAATAGCTTGATTTCGGCTCGCAGCAATTTTTCCTCTCTTTTGTCTTTGTGTTTTCTAAAACGTGTTATGTACAGTTATCCAGTGACTGTTATGGCGTAGTTCGTCTGTTATGTCGTTATCTCTAATGTTTGTTGCGGCGTACAAATTGTACGGTATAGTTTTTATGTTTAGGTGGTACAAAGTTATCTGAACATAGGTAATTCTAGATGTCCGTTTTAAGTTTTCGGGATATTTATTTCTTTTATCTATTAGGAAGTGCTCTGGAACCAATATGATATTGAGAACTTGGTCTCATCCTGCGCCGAGATGATCTCAGATTGCGCGCGCGTCAAAATGTGGCATGATCAGCCGATTGTATTGCATCTAACCGATTCACGGTAGGGTCCCCTCCATAATTCAGTTGCCTTTAATTCTAACTTTTAATGGTTGAGGATTATTGCTATACAGTTTATTTTTGCTATTTTTATTACTAGATCCTATTTTTGGCACGTTTTCTTGTTTCGTTGTCCGGTGTTAAATTTGTTTTCCGTGATCTCATATTTCAAATATTAACGGTATGTTGTCGATTTGCACATTCTTCTTGATTTTCGCTATGCACTCTTTCTGTAGTGCAATGCCAAATTGGAAATTCTTCTTTATCATAGTAGTGCTCCACTGTCAAATTGGCGGTTCCACTCGTTGACGCAAAATCTTGTAGTTTTCTAGTATTAAGACACGGCATAGATATGTTCCAGAGGGACTTGGAAACTTAGGCTTTAGCCCCGTCAAAGGACAGTACTATGGCTGGAAAATGAGGAATAAGCCGATTTATTTAAATTAGTTATATTATTTCTATATCTATTAAGTTAATATTTATTAGAAACCAGTTAAATATTAGAAGTATATTGGTATTATTGAAAGCCGAATAACTAATTGGAAGAAAGCAAAAGTAACTTGTAAAACTATTCAGCGCGTCTTGGTCAAAACAACAACATAAGACTAATATGTGTATAAGAAAATACAAACATAACGCTGCATTTATAACAAACTTTTTATTTTAGCATTACTGTGTGACTAATGATATACACAATAGGTTATATATCTAAGTAGGATTTTATCGCCATATATTTTGACTCGAAAGCATACGCATTACATGCGCACGTATATAATATTTTAATATAATGACAAAATATATCCTACTTGACATTACTATTGTTATGAAATGTATGGGCTCAAAACATTTTATTCCTAATAAATGGAGAACATTGCTGATCTAACAGCACTTGATACTGCCGTTTGAAAGGTAAAATAGCTATATTTTCAGCAGGATAGATCTATACGTCAAACTCTTTGAGTTAATTACAAGACGTACAGCTGTTATGAAACAACTTAAAAAAACAGTACATATGTATAATTATACACAGTGCTCGGCTCGACACAAAAACACTTTAATATCGCGGCCTATTTGCAAATTTGCCGGTACAAGCCTAGAACACTTTTTTCCACCTAGAAACGGAATAGTGTAACCCGCACTCGTATAAAAAATACTGATGTAATCAGAAAATTATATTTAAGTAATATTTAATGAAGCAGGTTTAAAAAAGCGATAGAAGTTTGAGAAGCAGGGTAAGGGTTCTGTGAATATTAAATGGAAGGCGTGGTGTGCTACGGGAGATCTAGGCGTGAAGCCACAGAACAACGGAAATTTCTGTTTATACATCTTTTAATAAAAAGTAGTGGAAAAATATACGGGAAATAAAGTTTGAAAAACTAGTTTGGCATTACTTGGTACTGTTACTGTACAGCCGTACACATTGAATTAAGCTAAAAATTCCATACTTGATACCTAGAAATTAAACGAAATGTGACAACGGAACAACATAGGAACACGGCAAACAGCACGGTATGTACTTCTAAATGTAAGTACTAGTTTCTAGAAGAAAACGCGCATTAATTTTACTGTTCATTTGGGAAACATATCGACAGTTTAGGCTAAATTAGCAATTTAAATTTAACC
>JASANE010000108.1:0-64590 GCA_030248225.1 Trileptium ribeirensis | reverse complement strand
TTCCTATGTGTCCAGTCCGTCAATAAAACTCATGAATTTAGCGTCGTTTTGTACGTCTTGTCCCTACGCGTCCTGTTTTTTGTCATATTCGTATATGCTATATAAGATATATATATATATATATATCCATATATACATACACATACACATACAATACTCATGAGCACACACTACACATGAGACACACAGGCACCCCAGCGACAGAAACGTCGCTCAAGTTCACACTAGCAACACGCAGAACCACAACAACAACAACAACATCAGCACAACCACACAGCAACCACAAGAACTACGACACACACCCCCAGTACAACCACGGCGACAACAGCAACGACAACCGACCAAAGAAGTCGGTTTGAGAGAGTGAAAAAGAAAAAGGAAAAACGGAAAAGAAAGGGCACGGGAAGGGAGTCGGGACAGGGGTTCCCGAGGGAATTTCGAGGGGCTGGGCCGAAATTCGGTCCGAGGACGAACAACGGGGCCGAACGATACCAAACACGAGGGGGTTAGACGCAGTGGCGGGTCGGAACCCAGTTTTGGGTTCCGACATGTATTAGCATACAGGGTTTCAGCGGGCTTTCCCGCTCTAACGGTTGGGCGGAGCGACGCCCGCCGGGCATCGTTGAACTCGCCATGGAAAGGCGATTCAAACGAGGGGTGTTTTCCCTGCCTTATCGGCAGCGGGTAGAGGGGCACTAAAATCACGACTGATAAAGAGAGTGTCGGTAACGGTGGGGGCACGTTGTCGGCCATCCCGGGTTAACGGGGCGACTGACGGAGACCCGCCGGGCATCTTTGAAGATGTCTCGACGTGGCGAATGCGATGAGGGGCGTTTTGCCTACTTTTGAGTTGGGGTTAAATTTTCGGTTGGACTGTACCCACTTTCAGTCGGTATGCCAAATTGGGGGCACTTTGGCAGGTTCTAACGGGCTAACGAGAGGTCGGACAAAGACCCGCCGGATATCGTTGCACTCGCCAAAAAAGGCGAGTAGAATGAAGGGTCGCATCAGCACATTTAGGGTCTGGGGTCAAATACGGAGTTGGTACAAACGGACGGAATTTTACGTTAAATTTTCGTTGTACATTGTGAAACAGCCAAATATGTTACCTAGCAGCGGGATGACAGGCCGGGTCGAGGCCCGTCTGGTTTCGTTAGATGTCTAAATGGGTAGGCTACTTGGAAACACGCGTACTTTCCATCACTGATCCGATGGTAACCAGAAAGACCAGTTGTCAGTATGGTGGTCAGGCAAATTTGGGCTTCAAAGGATGCTATAAAAAGAAAGGTTTTGATACGGTGGGGCGGACAAATAGACACAGAGAGTCACGAAGATCAAGCAGTACACATATATGTGCATAACTATATTTCCATATAAGCCTATATCAGGTCCACTCGGGACCATGGTCACCAGCCAAACCTAGCGTAAGTATTGGCTGTTAATTGAATGTTTACCCGTTTGTCCCTAGAATATCTCAGGAATTTGCGATGTTGCGAGCTCGTTCGAGAGCACGGAAAATTCTCTACCGAAAAGTACTCGGGGAATTTTCGGTAAACCTGAACCGTTGGACGGTTACGGGCCGATAAACAGGCCCGAGGTCCGTTATTTCCGAATAATCGGAAACTACCGTACCCCTTGATTTCAGCTTACTTTTGCGACCATTAAGCTATGGTCAGCTGGAACCAGGTAAAGTTGATAGTCCTGATTTTGATTATTTCCCGATCCCTTAAATCGTCAAAGGCCTCCTATTCCCGGACGGTCATAATTTTGAACTTCGATGGAGACGCCTGGGCTACTAGTCGAGTTCCGTTCGGGTTTTCTGTCCTAGCTAGTTAGGTACTCTTCTACATTTTCGTCTTACTGAGTGTAACCTAATGGGCGACGCCGGTTTTCCTCGGGTCTCTCTTGCGTTGGTCCACATATATAATAATCGTGCAATAAATCATGCAATGGCAGAATATACATCGATATATACATCAATAGTAACGAGCAACGATACACCCTGCAGTTGGCAGCGACCATGGCACCCTTCAACCTATTGAAATTTTATTCCCGAAACCTCTGCCTGGTTCAATTTGAGACGCGTTTGGATAATTTTAGCGTCGAAATCTTGTAAAATAAACGTAACGGGCCGGAACGGGCCTGTTACATAAGCAATACCCGTTAGCGAAAATCACATTGACCAAACAAAGTCATATCAAAGTTTCATTCCACTCATCGGCCTCACACCACCAGCACCGAAAATGCATACATTAATTAGCTGACATCGGTGGTACACCCAAACGGAGGCTCCTGGATCTTTCCAGGCGGTGTCAGCAAAGAATCTAGCCAAGAATGCTATTGGTGAAAAAGACTCAACAAAATTTAGAACATAGAAAGGCCTATAGTCGGAACTCTTTGAGCCAGAACAATATTATGACGTAAATCAAGACAGAGAAAATCATAGCGAGCGGTGCACGGTTCAATCTTTTTGTTTGACGTTAAAACTTTCCAAGGTAAAATCCTGGGTGAGCCACTATTCGTCGTAGACGAGAATATACATATGTCACGTATATCAATGTACAGGCAACGTCTTCGATGAGCACCTACATGTAACGATATCTTTATCGGTATCGCGATTGCATATGCTGACTCTTATTGTTGATTAAAAATCATAGACTATGAATGTTTAGTTTAGTGATTCTAACGAACATTTTCACAATACATGCACTAGGTCCGAGGCCCTAGCGTTTGGCCGGTGCTAGAGGTGGAGGGGAGAGGGCATGTGCTGTGGGGGCCTTCTTAAAAATAAAGAAGACGAAAAGCTCAAAGTGCTTAGTATGGCAGAGGCCATGTTGGTTTTCATGTAAATTTGATTGCAAATGCCCACAGTCGGGGGATATGCTTTAGTAACCCCAACTGCCTACTTCTCACTGAGCCGCGCAGCCACCCTCCCCACCGCCAAAGCCATCAACAGCCCTGACCCCAAAGACATTATTGAATATTAACGCAGTTAAAAATTTAAGAAACTTTAGCTGCCCTACTGCTGCTAAAATACAATTGAGTTATAAAATTGCTAGTGATATAGTCTCGAAACTGGCTTTTACCGCTATCTATAAAAACGTCTGAAAACTATGAACTTGAACATCAGTTGTAAACTAAATCGTACACCCCGTGTAATTGTTGCAGCAAGCATATATAAATTATATCATTCAGAATTGTATTCACCATTGTTCATTAATAAACATGTTTCCATAATGCTTCTCACAATGAGAATTCTATCAACAGCATTCGCAACGTTTTCTTCGACTTAAAGCAATAAACATGCTAACTGAAATGTCACGTCTATGACAAAACCACAATTACTGCAGTATAATCTATTTCTGTTATATCTCTTACTTGATTGATTTCATATAATATTGACATCACAAATCCCATTAGGAGCTGGAATCACTCCAAGTTTACCTAAGACATGCGCAAACCATGGTCGACTAAGGAGCGTTGAGATCAGTCAATCATTTTAAAATGTCGGGTATACAAATATTCTACTGATGTTATTAAGTTGGATAAAAATTCAGCCGTTGAATTGAAAACCCGAGGGAACACCAAACATTAATTCACTAGCCGGTGCTGCGTTAGGTTGAAGTGTTTGGCAGAAGCACTGTTATTACGTATACAATATTTCCCAAAGTTGAACTTTAGTGATGGTGGCTAGAAGCTCATGACGGTCTCTTTTTATTGGGTTCAGCCGATTGCGAATCTACCTTCAAAATCCAACTTCCATGACTAATATTTAAAGATTTAAATATTGTTTATTTGATACTTTAATTACTTAGCGAGCTCCAAGTATATTTCTATATTTTATCGTTACATTTTTCCAATTAAACTACGACTTTCAATCCAACGGTCACAGCGCAGAATCTAGTATACAAAGTGATTTTGCATGAAGATGTAGGTGCTATGAAAAAATAGATTAGATTTCGAGCCAAATTTGTTTCATCTAATGTAACAGTATATTGGTTTGTTAGTGGGGAATTATGTTACCGTCTCTGTTTGAGCTAGTGATTTTTTTGTGTTTCTTTTGACTCTTGTATAAACTTTGTGAATCACTTGTCGCTGTATTTTGTTACGAAAATTAAAATTGATGCGAGCGTGTGACATGTGTAATTAGTTTATAATTATTAGCATTACACATGTTGCAAAGGATATACAGTTGGCCACAGTCTAATTAGTACAGCGATGTCAAAGTATATACACACTTGCGTACCAGTCACAATACGCGCGCAGTACAAAATTATAGAAACAAAATTCAACCAAAAATTACTGCCAGATTATTCTTAAAATTGTGTAAAGTCAACTCTTGTTAAATCACTCTGTATCAGATGGATGATGTACACAAGTGTATCAAAATTGTCGTATTTAGCGCAACAAATAACGTGATCAGTGACCGTTCTAGGGTCTGCATTTTGTCAGCATCATTTGCCAGACTTTGTATTAATATATATAATAAATTTCACTTCATTAAGTGTAGCTGAAATGCACTGTGTTAGCCACCAGTATTAACTGTAAATTGGTTTAGTAAAAATATCTTGCACTGCATGTTTTCAGATATGGCAGATAAAATATATGGTAAACTTGAAATAACAAGGTATAAATACGCTTTACAAATGAAGTTAGTCTAGACTGTTAATAGTAAATCAGGTTTGATTTCACATCATGCCATTGTAAAGCTATTTTCCACTCCAAACATAAGACCATTTAAAATAATTAAAGCCTTAATTAAAATGTATATCAGTGCTCAATTTCTATTCAATTTTCAGGTACAACATATAAATGTGGAGCTACAGAAAACGTTGAATAACTGAGTATTTTATAATCTGTTTCATTGTACATGCTTTGCAGCATTATAGGCGCTTTGTAATCGGGAAGCTGCCACGTTCTTTCAACTTCAGTGGCAATGTAACGTGATTGTGTTCTCTACAACCAATGAGCCGCTGACGAAAAAAACCGCAACGCATTTACAATAACATTTCCAAATAACCGTGATATAATTACTGGCCATACTTCACAATGGCAGGATTGTGGCAAAGATGTCAGGTTGCGTGAGATAGAATACGCAGTGCTATACAAGAGCTACTACCTCAAAATTTTAGTTGCGGAGCCAAAAATTGAAACTTTTGAACCCATGCGTCGTCGACACACATTTTATGACCCCAATATACGAATATATATTATTATATAAACAGGTCAGATTGGGCGAACAAAATTCTTACAAAATCAGATAGTCCTAAAACATATGTAATATAATTGTTCTGCCAAATATTTAATAAACTAAACTTGCGTGTTACGGGTTTAACTTGACCGTGTCATGCCGGAATTAATATGTCACTCGTGCAATGTTTTGCAAATTTGAGCCAGTGCCCGGAATGGTACTTGGGTTATATGGTTGCAGGCAGTTTTCAGGGGCCATTGAGGTATTTCATTTGTAGCTGTTAGTGGTTCCTGTTTCCAAAGCCAACGGATACAATACACATATAAACAAATACGGAGCTACAAGCTCAGTTAAGACAACATTTAACAAATGGGCTGATGGGTTGCAGCAATGGACACGAAAGAGTTAAGTTGATACTAAAATAAAGACTTTGCCTTCTTGAGTAAGGAAAATTTGGAAATGATTCAGGAAAATCTAACATCGTATCTCACGTTACAGTGTATTCTAACTACGAATCTGTATACACTATTATTATAACTTACGTCATCAAAAAGTTGCAATTTCAATAAAACATTCTCAAACGTATTAGTAAATGTTCATGGAGAACAAAAATTCGGTTTTTTGTAAGGAATAGAGAGTCGTTTACAAAAATAGGTTTAATCAGTGTACATAGATTTAAAATGGTTATAGCACTGACTGTGTGAACCGCGAACGAAGTATTATATAGAACAACAATAAATTTTTCCTCGCCGAAGTGGCTTAACACATTTTGAAGAGTTTTGCAAGTAATTTATACCCGTTTACCCGTTTAAATTATGGTAATAATGTTTTACGTATTTATGGGCAGGATGAAAAATTACGAGCAAAAATGTCCAAAACGTCGTAACCCTCCCTCGCAAAGAAAAACTCCGTTTATTTCATAAATTCTACGTTGTTCACTTCCAACTCTGCTCTATATTACGACTTAGTGTGACCATCAAGGTGAAACGTATATGTTTCGTTATTGCGACGGCACGCAGGTTGTCGACAAATTTCATATTACCTGAAGACAACATATCACAAGCGTACGGTACGCATTAATTAGTAGTTATAACGGAGCTGGTTAGTGCAAACTTTGCATATGCTGAAGTTTTATTGTATTCTAAAGAAGTGTTACAGCAATGATGTACTCTATCCGAAGCTCTTGTATATTGCCACATCTTATGTTAAACACGAAACAATCTTCCTAAGGGAAATATATCGCAGTAGCACAAAGAGTGAAGTAAACCGACAGCCGTACCATCTGATCGGCACGAAACCAAATTAACCAATGTTTACATATGACTTTTATTATAAGAGTCTTTACGCGCTTGAACATCTTTGGCGTTAACGCGGCGTCAAAATTGGTATACAATTTCTCACCACATGTATGCTTAAAATTGTATCTAGACACAGCCATTGCCGTCTCCATAACTCGAAACCAAGTCGCAGCACATGCGCTGCGGTTCTAGAAAACGACTAGTACTCTAATAAAACATTATGGGCAGTGTGTTCAGCACGTCTTGAAACTATAGAAGCTGGTTTGTTTAGGTCTTCCAAGACAAAAAATGAGACATATGAAGTGTACAAATAAACACACCGGGATTGCATGAGAATTTTTCCCAGTAAGGCTCATCACGAGCGACGTGTGCACGCATATAATAACGCTATCGTCACTGGTTTCGTCTCATTAATGCAACTACCGAACTATATATATTTGTATATCTATACGTTTTTGGCTTTTGCGTACTAACATAGATTGAAAAACCCCCAAACACAGATTGAAGAATATAGGACAAAATGAAGCATTTTAGGCCTATTATTCCAGACTAAGTGTTGGCTCAGCGCAACAGCAATTATATAACTTGTAAGAGAATCGTTAACTTTCAAGTAGCAGCAAACTCGCTTAGTCAATAAATATTTCGCAGTTTAGCTTATTCCGGAGCATTATTAACCGTTCATGTTTAGCGGTTTTTAACATAGCTATCAGCTGTTCCTCTGACAAAAAGTTATTTAAAAGAAAGCTATCATGAAATCGAAAATGAAATGTTCCATAGTTGCTCCTACACGATCTATCCTTGGAAACGTATTACAAGATATAAAAACTATAAAATTTGGAAACCTGTGGATTCCTTTAAAACCGTATGGATTGTTCGAATTTCTCTCGCAACCAAATGGCTCAACCGAGACAGCTGGCTTTCTAACAAAAAGTTTGCGGACCATAACTTGTTAAATGTTGCATTTTCTCTATGACACGAAGGCGTGAGAATTTCGTTGGTCGTTAATTTAACAAAAACATGATTCGGTTCTGTCGAGCCTGTGCGATTACGTTTTACCATGCTTGTGTTAACCAGTATATGTTATTAAGCTGTGTGAACTTTATTTAGTTGTAGACAGGCTCGAGTATAGAATGTAGCTTAGCAAATCCGATATGCTTCATGTACGGTTCTTCCTCGGGGTAAAATTAATTCTACCTAGCGAGTCCGAAAAACGCTTCAGTGTGACAATCTAGTACAGATTTAGGTATAGTCTAATAAAGGGCGAAAACAATGTTACAGCCTGACATACTTTAAAAAATAATAAAAAGCAGATTTATAGTCATAATTAGTATACAAAAGTCTTAAAATTGCTAACTTATTTCTGCGCAATGTCTCTAATCTCGCACACGCCCACAACATATAGTCATAAATTTACAGTTTTATTTTGATGGTGTTGTAGTGCGCAAAACCACAAAAAGATGTCCAATTTCTAACCGAATGACATAATACAAGATACAAAAAAAATTAATAAAGGAAAGAGGCAATTAGTTGGCTAACACAGTTCGTTGGCCAGTTGTTGAGTTTATACATTCTATTAATCTTTAGTTGATGGTGCAACATTGGTTTATTTTGCCGTTTGCTTTTCCAAACATTATATTACGCTATCATTATAAATGGCTGCTTTGAAATAACATTATGACGCATACTTGTTCTGTTATGGTTCGGGGCACACCCCGCTGAGGCTGTGGTGAGACTACCCTGTAGTCAAATTGCCTGTCTTGGTGAATGAGAAAGATATCTCAATGGAACTGACTCTCGAAAGCAGCCTGCAACGGTTGGTATTGTTTTTGACGTATTAGGTCGTAAACCCAAAACACACCGGGCCGACGCCCTTAAATCCACTTCACATGGGCTAATTTGCTTCCCTTAAGTACTGTTTGTTTGTTTACCATCTGTGCAATACATTTATTGTGTGTTTACGGTCTACATTGTTGTTATGAAATATTGTATACAAAAGTATATGTATTGTATATGTTTATTCCTTACGAAGTGTATGTTTGTGACACATAATATGTTTATGACTTTGTTGTATGTCGGAAAGTAGTGTATGTATGCAGTATCATTTGTCGTGTGTTTACGTTTCTATGAGCACTTGATGTATTTCGTAGTGTGTTGGAACTTTTGTACAGGGCCCAGGAGAATTTTGAGACTTAGCTAAGTTTCAGGGAGTTTTATAGGAGAAACGAATTTACAAGAGTTTCATGTGAGCCTAAGGCATAGAATTTAAATATATCGAATTTGAGTGTAAGGGTTGGGTGCCTTAAGCATTAGGCCTACATTAGCGGATATGTGTATGTGTATCTGCTGGATTTTCGATTAAAATCTTAAATTTTGTTTATACTTAAGAATTCGGGGAAATTCACAAAAAATCATTCTCTAACGACTAAAATTCACTTAGGTTTAAGAGGGAATTTTAGGGGGGTGGAACCAGAGTAAAACTTGAAAAACTTATTATGTAATTTCGATCACTTAGAGAAATCAACTAGGAGAAAATTGGGAGTAGACTATTAGCTCGGGTATTTAAGCGGTTGCGCAGTTAGATCAGGGCCTCAGTCGGCCTCAGAAGCTGCGCAATCAAGGTGAGTACGGTTCAGCCGTTTATTTGTTTAATGTGTGTAGAATTTATGACTTATTGAAGTGTGTGAAATAAAATATCTGCATTATAAGTGTTACACATTAAGGCCTTAGGATTAAGCTCATAAATTAAAATATTCCTTGGTGCTAGCATTGTTGTAGTTCGTGTGTAATCTACGGTGGGACTAAACACCCCTAGGACCACGTAGGCTACATTTTGGTGCCGCAAGCCTGGAGTCTCGAACTAAGTGGGAACTACGAACAGGGATAAACTTCTGTTGGTTATATTGTCTCCGATTAGAAATAACATTAGAGAATTATAAAAAAAAATTGGGGGTAGCCCAACGTGTTTCAGTTTTTTTCATGCGATTGGATGTGTACTGAAAACAACAATGAATCTTGATCCAAATAGAGGGGTAGGCCAAAGAGAACCTAATATTTTTGAAGCTGACGATATTCCTCTTTATTATGGAAACTTTGGAGATGATTTTGAGGAATGGATAGGTATTTTTGAACGTATTTCATTTGCTAATGAGTGGTCAAAAGATGAGATGGCTCGTATACTACCAGCCTTTTTGCGGAGCGAAGCTGCTCGGAAATGGGAATGCATCTCTGGTGAAACAAAGAAAAATTATGATTTATTGAAAAATTGTTTGGTTGAAACTTTTGTACCGAAGTATGTCACATATAATTATGGGGCACAATTGAGAGAGAGGTCGCAAAGATTTAATGAGTCAGTTGAAACTTATGCAAAAGATATTGAATATCTGGTTACGAAAGCTTATCCTACATTCTCCAAAGAAACTAGGGACATAATTGCCTTAGAAAATTTTATGTGCGGATTAAACAAAACGATTCGGCGATTTGTGTTATCTGCCAGGCCTGGGTCATTTCAAGCTGCTATAGCTGAGGCTCGTAAGCAAGAGTGTATTGAAAATTTTGTATGTTCAACGGAGACAGAACTGTTTGCACCAAACTTAAAAGTCATTGGTAGTGAATCACAAAAAATTAGTTTAAACAATGAGCCGTTGAACTCGACTGAAAATTTTGACTGCACTGACAAATCTGCTGTTTATTTGAAAATTTCGAATTCTAGATTGTGTAACAAAAAATTTAAATCAGTAGATATGCTAAGTAGTACTGAAAATTTATCTACAAATACTATGTCCTGTATGAATAGAAATGTGGGAACCCGATGGGGTTCTAAGACAGATTTCAGATGCGAAAGTCTAAATGCCGAATGGAATTTATGTGATAAACGGCAACGTCATCAACCAATCCAAACATATGGAGGAAGACAGTGTGGTAACGCTGAGATAAGTGTGTTCAAAAGATGTGAACCTAAAGGGACGTTTTTGGATGAAGTTATGCAAAGCGAGATACAGATGAACACAACGGTAAGAAAACGGCCGCTGGTTATCTGTGCGTCTATTATTTTGGATCTGAGGGGTGATTCAATTAGGTGTTCAAAAATGGTATTTATAGAAAAACACAAAAATGTTTCTAGCCTAAACGGGAATGAAAATTTGACCACAAATTTTAAGGATTTTGGTTTAGTCAATATGAAAGGAATTGACTATGAAAATGAACCGATGCATAGCAATGAAGGTGTTCAATTTAGGTGTGCATGTGTAAAAATATATGTTAATAGGTTGTTGTATGATGTTATTGTATATGTGCGATTCCTTTCTAGGCTTTTAGAAATTTACGTTGTTGTCAAGGTCATCCAGATCCATCGAAGTCGAGACGCGTGTCAGGATACGCAATGTTATGTAATCTCATGGAATATTGTGGGTCTAATTACTCTGAACGGAAACGTCATTTATGGTTTGCCAAGCGAGGATTGTGCTAAACATTCACATTCTTTATCGGTGAAAAAGAAATTTTGTAACTGTGGCAATATACGAAGGGTAACACCACGATCATGTAAGTTGGTATTTGTTACACTGTTATTAAAACGGGATTCCATAAAACGAGATGTTTTTGGTAATAAAAATTTAAAAAATTTATCCACCGATATTGTAATTTCTAAAAGTGCTTCTTGTCAGATTCACTTTCAAGGTTCAAACTGTTTACAAAATAGTGGAAAATTTGTGCGAAATTCGAAAAGAAAAATCGAAGTCAGTCTAGTTGGTTTCATAAGTCCATTCTTGGGTGATATAACATAAATATTTTACTCCATACAGAGGTAATTTTTGTTGGCCAATGAATTTTTCAGTTTTCATGTATCCGTTTTTCGTGATTTTATGGGATTTTTTATAAAAACTGTATTTTAATTTTGGTGATAAATGACTGATTAGCGTCTTCAGAATGCCGGGAAAGTGCTATTTCGAAATCAATTATGGCCTGGGGTTCCTTAATAGACTGTTTAAAAGAATTTTTAAAAAATCTGGATCTCTGAAAATAACTTTAAACTAATATTGCTTGGGATTAAGCGAAAAATACTGTTGGTATTTTGATTGCTCAATGTACTAGAGTTTTCAAATACTGGGGCATTGTTTCTAAGAGAAAAATTCTGTTTAATATGTAGTTCAATCGAAGGGCCCATTAAGACATCAATATTTTAAGAGGCAGAATAACATAAACTGAGAACAAATTTAGTCGCTTATAATTAATCGCATCGTACCTGTACCTTTAACTTGAAAAATTGAACAATTTAGACATTTACAGGTTCTAAATCGGTGCCAACGACAGGCCATATGAAAATGTTTGAGGATTTTGGAGAAATGTACTATACGAAATAATAAGTATTATTCATTTTACGAGGTGCAGAAAATAATTGATTTCGCCGTAAGTAATAAAAAAACTTTTTTTGGAGTCGACAAATAACTGCTTTCTTATCGAAAATAATAAATCTACAAAAAGTGCTGAGCTTTCTTTATTTGTGACGACGTGTTAAAAAAAAGAACACACCTCTAATATATCCTGCTACCAAAATTTTCTGTGTACTGGTAACAACTTATTTAAACTCGGTGTACATTTCTGGTTATGATGATGCCAAAAAAAATTTAATAATCCGATAGACAAAAAAAATTTTTAATCATAAATTTTGTGTTGAATGAGAAGCAATTGTTTATAGAGAAGCGTTGCTTCTCAGTTTGATGTTTACAGGTTTTTAGGGGGTCAAAAAAGTTGTGGTTATGGTCTTCCGTCCCGAGCACTATAATATTCTGTTGGCGCATTAACATGGAAATAATCAAAGTCAACTATGAAAGGGCGTTGGAGCTAAAAGGATATATGGGAGTAAGCAAAACCCAGGTGAGTTATAAACTTATTTATTTATGAAAAGATAAAAACAGTTTTTGAGTGCTTGCGTATCGCGCCGTATATGTATATCGGTGGAATCTCATTAGGTGGTAAGGTTCCAAATAAAATCAAAAAAGAAACTTTTTCGAAACTTTAAATAAAACCAGAATAGTAGCTGATTTTAAGTAGGGATTTTTAAAACGGGTCTATAGTCAAAATATGGAGCAATGTATTTCAAAAAAATTTTATCTCAAAGCTAATACGAGAAGTTTTATGTATTTCACTACGTGTTCACAAACAGGTTTTCAGGTATTGCATTCAAACTGTTTTTATAAGGACAAAAACCTTACCAATACTTCGGGACCACTTGGAAAAAAATAAGAGCTTGAGTAAAAAAATGATGAAATTTTAAAAATAAGTGCTCCCCAAAATTTGAAAAAGGATTTTTGAACCTAGAGGAAGGAGCTAATCCACACATCCAATATTAACATTTATTTTTAAGTTTAATAAATCGCATAAGTTTTGTTTAAAAAAACTTTAGGGTTTCATAATTGGATGTGTGCACTAGTCCTTTTTGGTGTAATCGGAGAGGGGGCTTGCTCAGTTTTAACTCAAGTTGCTCACGGAAAACCTTTCATGTCCCCTGCACTAGCCAGGTGATGTAAATCAGCCGTGTACCTGAGGTCACACAACAGTGAGGATGCACTGTCGACGGCGTCCCTGGTAGGCAGTTTCAACCAAGGCGGGGTGTGAGCAACGGGGTCGGCTGGACATCCTTAAATTGTATTTGTGCTCGTGTTGGACCACTCACTCAGAAAAAAACTCATGCTCAATGTTCTGCTAGCGTGTATTTTAAATATGTGTTCTTTAGTACATAAATACCGTTTGTCTTCGGCTAGGCTCCGGTTTAGTGGCCATCTAGCCGCGTGTATGCAATGCATCTTGTGCTCAAGGGTAAAAAATAGTAAAAAGTTGGAGAGGTTCTCAAACCCTGTAACTACCTATTGTAAATATGTGTACTTTAATACAATTTGTTTGCGAACTGGGCTCCGGTTTAGTGGCCATCCAGTTCGACTTTGTTTCAGTATATATGTCTCCTCAGGGGCATAATCCCGTGTAAAAAAGGTCAAAAAATTAATTTTCCTCAGGTGAACCTTAAATGTGTCGTTTTACCAAATCACATTTGTGTGTGCAGTTTTGGTGTATTGTGCCTTTGCACTACCGTGTAAAGTTTTCTATCTCAGTTTAAAACTCAACTCAATAAGACCGACTGTAAGTTTACGCTTATTCCTAGAATTTAAACCCAACGGTATTTGCAGATCGAAGAATTATTTTAGACTCGCTTTTATGAAAAAAATTGGCTATATATACTTATAATGAAATTTCGGCAAATTAGGTCTTATAAAATCCATCTTAATGTGAATAAAATACTATCCATTTGTACTTACAACTCATGGAGGTGGCAATATTTTAACCTATTCCTAGAAAAGAAACCCAACGGACCTTTTTTGTTGACATGGGTTCCCTAGGTTGACCCACAAGGAGAATTTATGTCCTTGTGGGTCTGCTTTTGTTCTCGCACCTTGTTGAATCTTGTTTTGACGACATACGAGGGGTTTTAAGTCTCGTATGCGCCGCTAAATTCAAAAAAAATTTTTGACACACAGGGGGTATAATGTCCCTGTGTGCCGTTTACATGTATATAAAATAGACACACAGGGGGTGCAATGTCCCTGTGTGCCTCGGCATATGTTTAAAATGGTCTCGCAGGGGATTTTATGTCCCTGCGTGACCGCGTCTCTTATAAAATATATAGGTAAAATTGAATATAAATTTAGATTGCTGCTTGGTTGTTGTGTCTTAAAGATAAAAAAATAAAAATAAATTTGTTGTTTGCAGCGCAGCACATCATGTAGTTTTTACTCCATTGAAATATTTACGACGTTCCTGCACACACAACTACTAAATGAAAGTTACAGAGGCAGCATATATTCGTCAGCACATATGTGAAAAATAAATAGCTTACGCAAAACACAGCATTTATGTTTACGAAAGGCATGTAGAACGAAATTGTATAGTGAAAATGTTTATTGGCAGTTATCGCTTAGAGTTATTTGGTGAAAAAGTAAACAAAAACGTTAAAAGCGGAAAATTTTAACAGTATAGTTTGGTGCTACTAAGTGTGTATGTATGTATGTATGGGTATATGTATATGTGTATATATGTACGTGTATGTATTTTATACGTATGCATTGTATATGTATAATGTATATCCTAGCTAGTCCTAACCTCGGAAATTATAGCCGGGGACGTGAGCCGGAGGCCGGGTCGCCTTCGGGGGGTGCCAGATTTTGCCGGAGGGCCCAATTTTTTTTGGCCGGATTGTGTCGCGTTTAGACGTTTATGTTTCTCAGCAGAGGGCTTTGAGCCGGGGGACCCGAATGTTTGTCGGGGTGTAGGCGCCGGGAGTACCTAAGTGTTGCCGGGGCAGCTAAAAACTCCACCCCCCTTTGGACTAGCCAGATATCTGTATATAGCATTTTTATACAAATAATACACCATGTGTGGTTGTATAAATGGGAAATCGTTGCGAATAGAACCGCCGGGAACACGACGGATTTACTTTTGGAAGCTGCCGCTGTAGTGATAGATTTTTTATTTTTATTTCTGAGATAAATAAGGTTAATATCTGTTTTTATTCAGAGCTATGAGGCTCAAATTTAACGTCAACAAAAAGTATTTAGGGGTTGTGAGGCTTTTTAGGGAACCGGGCAACGACTTCCAGATAGTTCAGTGGTTTGCGTGAACAACTTTCACGGCAAGTCCGCTTGATCACTGGCGCCAGCTTGAGTTTGTCAAACATTGTCAATGCAAAAATTAATTCGGGCATAAATGGGTCAAGTAAAATCGCAGTAATTAGTTCTGATTTGGCCGCTAGTTAAAATGGCATGGTTTTTTGGTTTTAGGGTTCAATATCATGTCTGTGAGACCTATAATTAATTTGTAAAATATTTGCTATAGCAAGTGACACAAATTATAAGCAACCGTTGAATATCTCGCATGATATTTGCACTCCAAAAATAATTTAAAGACTGGATTTTGATCAAGATTTTCTCTTTAAATTTAATGATAAACTTAGTGTCTACCTAGTTTAGGTTGGTTTGGTAAACGAATTAATATACACAGTATTAGATCTTCCTGTTATGCCACTATTGAAAATTACTATGCAATTATTTTTGTTGTATAATGTTCTTAGTGTGTATTTTGTTTGTGTGTTTTATGTTACACTGATCGTGGAATTCAAATTCATAACAAGCTGTTGTATTGTGTACGAATGATGATTGTCTGTGAATGCCGATTGTGGATTGCGTCGAACGCTCAACTATCTGCAAATGTAATTGTTGGCCAAATATATTACTCTTCCTCCGGTCAGTAGCAAATTGGCCAGTATCTACTTCACATCATATCCCGAAGGAACATTTTGGTATTCACGGTGGTTTATGCAATTACTGCGTGCGTATATTGTGGCTATGGTATATCTATCCGGAAGTTATAAAGTTTTATAAAGAACGATTACCGTGGTTTCGCGTCAGTATGGTGCAGCATGGTGGTGGTGGTTAACAGTACGTTGGTTGATTGGTTTCAACGTGGTAAACTATAGACAATGGTTAAAAAAGACTATATCGTTAATAGAAGACCCTGACTGATATAAATTATTGCCGTATAATGAATGATTGCTTTGATTGATTTGTTAGTAATTGAATTTTGAGCGAATGGTTGCATTTTATTGATTGTTGTTTGCGATGTGGATAATGGCATATTAACAAAAGTTAGGAAAATTTGGGGACAAATTTTAACGCGTAGGAGGGGGTAATGTAACGAGGTATTGCCTTGGGAACAAATTCCCTTATGTGAGCCCGGGGGGACGTATTAGGTCGTAAACCCAAAACACACCGGGCCGACGCCCTTAAATCCACTTCACATGGGCTAATTTGCTTCCCTTAAGTACTGTTTGTTTGTTTACCATCTGTGCAATACATTTATTGTGTGTTTACGGTCTACATTGTTGTTATGAAATATTGTATACAAAAGTATATGTATTGTATATGTTTATTCCTTACGAAGTGTATGTTTGTGACACATAATATGTTTATGACTTTGTTGTATGTCGGAAAGTAGTGTATGTATGCAGTATCATTTGTCGTGTGTTTACGTTTCTATGAGCACTTGATGTATTTCGTAGTGTGTTGGAACTTTTGTACAGGGCCCAGGAGAATTTTGAGACTTAGCTAAGTTTCAGGGAGTTTTATAGGAGAAACGAATTTACAAGAGTTTCATGTGAGCCTAAGGCATAGAATTTAAATATATCGAATTTGAGTGTAAGGGTTGGGTGCCTTAAGCATTAGGCCTACATTAGCGGATATGTGTATGTGTATCTGCTGGATTTTCGATTAAAATCTTAAATTTTGTTTATACTTAAGAATTCGGGGAAATTCACAAAAAATCATTCTCTAACGACTAAAATTCACTTAGGTTTAAGAGGGAATTTTAGGGGAGTGGAACCAGAGTAAAACTTGGAAAACTTATTATGTAATTTCGATCACTTAGAGAAATCAATAGGGAGAAAATTGGGAGTAGATTAATAGCTCGGGTATTTAAGCGGTTGCGCAGTTAGATCAGGGCCTCAGTCGGCCTCAGAAGCTGCGCAGTCAAGGTGAGTACGGTTCAGCCGTTTATTTGTTTAATGTGTGTAAAGTTTGAAATTTGTTGTAGTGCGCGAAATAAAAAGTCTGCATTATAAGCGTTACACATTGAGGCCTTAGGATTAAGCTCATAAAATAAAATATCTGTTGGTGCTCGCATCGCTGTTAGTTCGTGCGTAATCTACGATGGGACTAAGCACCCCTAGGACCACGTAGGTTACACTATTCTTCGTTGTTGCTCTTGTTTTGTTGGGGGAGAATCGTGGGAGTTCTGCGCGACCTTCACATATTACCTGTTTTTTCTCTTTTTCCTTTTTTTTTTTTTTTTCAATTTTGTAACACGTTTATTACTTTTTAATTATTTAAACGGAAAAGGGGGAAAGCGTGGGGCTGGCGGGAGGAGCGTCTGAGAGGGAAAAAAGGGACAAGTAGGGGGGGGGAGGATGATAGGGTGTGGGTAATCTGGCTCCTCTTTTGACCGAGATGAAGTAAACAAACATAAAACGGAGAAAAAAATAAAAACAAATTAATAATTGATTAAACGATATTAGCCGAAGAAAGAAGAAGGAGAAAAATAACGCCAAAGAAATTTTTTTATTAATTTGAAGAGGGAGTGGAGAGGATGTGTTTGAAGTTTATTTTGATCGCGATGAGGTTGTGTGGCAAGAAGCAAAACGCAAATAAAGCAAAAAAAACAAAGTTTTTCCCCTCTTTACTTAGAGTTGGGACCGGGATTAGCTTATGACTCGGATTGGGAAGTGGTGGAAGATTTTTTTAAGGGGGGAAAAGGGGAAGGGAAAAGGATTGCTTTTGTTTGGGGTTCTTTTCTTGTAAAAAAGAAAAAAAAGGAGAGGGGGGCGAAAGAGAGGAGTAAGAATTGTCTTACTTATCTTAAAAAAAAAAAGAAAGAGGGTCCGGCACTAAACTAAACTGCATTGCGGTTGAATGAGCTGTCTTGATCGACACAACCCAAATTTTTGGTGCGGGGCCGCCAACACCAAAAAAAAAAAAGCAGCACCTCGCCCCCCACAGAGCCAAAATTGAAAATTCTCGTTTCATTCGCTCGCTTCGCTCGCGAGTCCAATGAGGTCGAATTCAATTAATGTGTAGTTTCTTATAGCTCAGTATATAAAACACTTTAATGTCCAGCGCCGCCACCAGAATTATTGGCACCAGCAGTATGATTTGCAAGCCTTGCGAAGTCCCCAATCGCATAACATCTCTTAATTAGTTCCTCTGTTGTTTGGATATGCCACAAGCAATTGTGCAATCCCATTCGATACTTCCACCAGCACGAATTGGGAAACACTGTACAACATACAGATGAAGTCGGGCGTGACATTACTAACTAAGGGTACACAATGTTTTTGACGTAAATTAATGTTGTTTTAGTTTAGTGCACTGCGAGTGATAAATGGACAAAATTGAATATTCTGGTTCTAAAAGCTCTGGGTAAAATGGAATAACTCCATATATTGTATTCCTCAACTTAATTTGAATATATACTTACTAAATCCAAACTTTTTTTCTCCCCAGGCCGATCACAAATTGATTTAATTAACTAACTAATCATTTGAATGAGCCTTTTGTTAGGCATTATGGCTAAACTGTAGCGCGGCGAAACTAAAACTTCCCACCATTTACTGATATTTCAAACTCCATACGTGACAGTTCCTCACCGAGACGAAAAACTTGGCTTAGCTGAACTGTGTTCGACTCATATCCGAGAATTTTAGTTAATTATTTCAATATCCAGCAAAAATATGAGCTTAAAAATGCGCGATCATTAAGGTTGACGCTTTAGATAGGAATAGAATTCTGGAAGTGATTGTATCTGAATAACAGACGCAGATAGATGAAGCAGAGAAGAACATTTCATGGCCAAAAATTTATTCCTCGCTTGTATAATCGATTGCGAGAGCGGCACTTGTGACTCCAGTTAGCACTCTGAGCCTGGTACCGCACGAAAAATTGGAGCCACGCAGGTGGGCACTGCTCCGCTGCTTACGCCTGGAATTTTAATATTTCATTTCATTTCATTTCAATTTTTATAAACTTAGCAACGCGCAGATTTATCTTTTAAACACTTTATTTAATATTTAAAAAGTTCCATCATCTAGCAGTTATAGAACACAATTCGTTGCAGCAATGTATGTTTATAGAGATCTGGTTTTAATTTTTCCCTTCTTAAGTGTATACCCTACAACAACAAAATCTAATTGTTGCAAGGCAACAAATGAAACGAGCTTGCCATACCAAGAAGACCAATATATGCTTAGTCAAACATACTAAACGTAATTTACGCTGGTATATCATTATTAGTTCAGGATATCCTTAGGTCGACCTTATTACTTGTATACCTTACTAAATCAAAATCTCTTTATTGTTGCAAGACACTAAAATGCAACAAGCTTGTCAAACTCACAAATTTAACAGTTTAAACTGTGCTATTTGAAGTTCTACGTCCATCTTAACCAACAAGGATATCCCACAAAATAAAGCTATATATTTGTATTGCAAGACAACAAATGGAGCGATGCTGTCAAACCTACTAGATGCTAAACATATTTTAAACTGGTATAGTGCTACTGTTGAAGAAGTTCTAGCTCTACATTGACCGTTCTACTTGTAACCCGCTAGTAACATTAGTTCCAAATCGTATAAGCCAAAAAGCGCAGAGACTGCTAAACTTTCGAGAATTCATTAAACTTTACGATAAACGATGTGTTTATATATATTTTGCTCAGGAAATTTAGTATTTATTTTAGATTAGCTTTCTATTCTAGCTACAATATTTTGTCACAACAGTGCTTAACACCAAGTATAATTCACGCGGTTCGAAGTTCCACGTAGTGGGGATAGGGAGCCTTGGGCCTCCCCGCCAAGATCAGCTTGTGGGGGACGTCGAGTAGAGCAGAAATTTTCTATTTTTTAGGACACAATATTGTTCTTCATTTTTGCTTATTTCCCCAAATTTTTGTCTATGTTTACCAAAATTTTGAGCTCCGTCAGCACGGAGCGGGGAGGAGGAGATTAGCGACAGTCCAAGGGGGTGGTCCGTGCCTAAAAGATAATTATTATCTACCCCTCTCCCCTATGAGCATGTAGGTATGTTAAGAATATACGTCGTTAGCTTCCTGACAGCCATAACATATTGGATACTGTTTTATGTCCTGCATTTGTGTTTACAATGACTCATTATTTATGAAATGGACAGCTAACAAAAACATTATTATTGTTTCAAGACTGCGAAATGCAACGAAGTAGCCAAATTCAACACATCATGAATATTATTTTGTCACAAGGCTATTACGTTAGTCAGTTTAAATCGTGCTATGGTTTTGACATGCTATGGCGAGCAATTTTTGCGGTTGAAATATACTAATTTACCTTTTTCGAATACGAAAGCTTGCACTACAAACCAATTAGAGTTTTTGAGTCTCGGCCGTTGCTGATTTTAAGTGTCACCAAGTCTTCACCCTTTCAAATACTGTAAATCACAACTATAAAACGGTAACACTCAGTTTAGCGTAATGTCTTCTCAAACAAAATTAACGCTTCTAGCGAAGATTAAAACAACGCTTTACATATATAATACGGGTATATATGAAAACTATTAGCAATTTTTACCACATATCATTTTGCCACTGCTATACGTTGAAGAATAATTACGCAAGCCCACGGCAAGCTGCGGAGCATGCAGATATTATTGAGCTCGTTACTCTTCGCATAGATTGACGTGCGCGTGAATCACGTTGGTATCACCAAATACAAACTATGATTATTATTTGACCAAATACCGCTCAAGCTAATGTATGGATCAATGGTGGATCAATCACCGTGCCTTCCGCATGCGCAATAGACGTGCTAACCACTACACCACTTACCCACTTGAAACGGTGCGTAATTAGTGATTCTGTTCTAACAGCTAATTAATTGCTCGCTAGTAGTTATATATATGACGTACGATCACTGCAATATGTTGTGGTACACATGCACAAGATTCTAAACTCCGATAAAATGCCAATAGATCGATATCCTTATACCATTTAATGGCTAAATATTAGGCTCATTTCGAGATCCTCACTACCTAAAGTAATAAATTAAAAATAATAAAAGACAATTATTGCTACATTACAACAAAAATTAATTATAAGAATTTCTAAAGATGTATTATCCTAACAAAATCCATCCACCTAACAAGCTATAATAACGTTGCTTTATTACAATTCATTTTACATAAAACATTGACGAAGCAAACTACAATATGACGAATTGTTAATATGTTTCGATTAATTATAAATTCCGATCAAGTTTTACCTTAGCAAAAACAGCTACGCCGTTATTTTGATCATTTTCAAAATCTGAATATAATTAAAGAAATACACTACCGAGAATACTTGTACGCTTTACTAAATCCAACAAATCATTAACGCTTGTAAATCATGGCACAATGCATCGATTAGCATCATTCGTGTGATTGTGCTTTGCTTATAGAAAACCATGGAACAATTTTACAACGAATATCAATTATGTAACTGAGTTTATAGAGAATCGTGTAACAGTGTTACAATAAACATCAATAAATATGAGTGTGTGTATAGAAATTGTCGGAACATTATAATAATATAGATAATGACGTCGTCTTAGAAAATGATGAAACACTTATATAATAAGCAAGCATCACTAATGCAACCGAGTTTATAAAATTTATGGAACAGTTTCACGTTAAACATCTATAATGTGATTCTTTCAAATATCGTGGAAAATGTTCCGATAAACATCAATAATGTAACACTGCTCATAGAATATCATGGAACATTGTGGCGATAACCATCAATGATATCATATCTCCAGTAAATCGTGGGAGATGTTACCATAAACATCAATAATGTGACTGTGTTTATAGAAAATTATGGAACAATGTTTTGATAAGCATTAATATTGTGATAGTGTTTTAGTGATTTATTAAAAAATGTTGAGCTAATCAATATTACGAGTTTACAGAAAATTCCGGAAAAGTGTTAAGAGAAGCATTAATATGTCAAGGGTCGATTACGAAGGACTCTACTAAAGAATTTGACACTCTTCAAATTTTACATGCCCTCGTCCGCTATACGTCACGGTGGCTTTTACCCTTACGCCCCTAAAAGTACATGACACTCAAAGTGGGTAATAGACATAATTATTAAAACCATGTTCTCGGAAAACCAAATCCAGCTACCTTTTTTGTTTTTGTATCATTAAATGTATACCCGACCCATGTTTGTGAACGACTACATTCGGGTACCCCGGTACTTGAACTACTATTTCACCCGCCCCTCCCACCGTTCCGTGTGCGAGTCGAATATTTTCAAACGTTTTCGAACAATATTTTAAAAACGTTCGATCCCAGATATACTGATCCAAAAAGCTTGGGCAGGATCTGACATGGTAGTGCAAAACATGGCTGGGTGTAAATTTAGTCGTCTAAGAACCTGAGCGGGGTATAAGTCGATGGTCCAAGAACCTTTAGCGAATTTTATTTAGTAGTCCATGAATAAGGACACTTAGTGAGTTATACATCTGAAGGATAAGTGCGAAAACGACTACAAAATAAAGCGAAGATAGTCCGTGAAATCTGAAGAGTGTCACACTTTTCAGTAAAGTATATCATGATCGACGGTTGATTATGTGCTGTGTTTAAAAATTATAGAAAATTTAACAATAAACATCAGGCATGGTTCACACATAAATGTGTGCACTTATTCAACATCGTCAGCATATACACACGTATGTATGGAAACATGACTTTCGTTAGTATGTAACAACCTTCGTGAGTTGTTACGCAAAGCGGGTTCTGCGTAACAACATTCGTACGTTTTTACGCATAAGCGCTTGTATGTACAACATTACTAATGTTGATAAGTTCTGTTTGTTACGCTCGTACGTTGTTACAAGCATTCTCAGCATTGTAACAACTAGTTGAACAACTTTAGTTTCTTGCAAGCGGTTGCTAGAGACAAAACTGCCCACATTCTGCACGCAATATTTTGTGAAACCTGCATAAAGTCCTGAAATCACCACCGCAAGTTGATATACCAAGCCGACCGCTCGCCCCGTGGCACAGGCTACCATACCTTGAGACCTCGGACTGGGAGCATGTATGGTTAACATTGTTCGTCACAACATTCGATTGTTATTACAAAGCTGCGAATGCTTGTAACAACGTTCGAGCGTAATAAACAGAACGTAACAACATGTTGTTACATACAAGAGTTTTTGCGTAACAACGTACGAATGTTGTTACGCAGAACCTGCTTTATGTAACAACTCACGAAGGTTGTTACATAAAACGAATGTCATGTTTGCATACACACGTGTGTATATGCTGACGATATCGAGTAAGTGCACATATTTCGCTATGAACGACGTATCAGTAGTTATGGTTTTGCGTTTATTGTAATTCTTGAAAAATATTGCGATAAAAGCATCAACAATGTGACTGCGTTTAAAGAAAACCATGCAAATAATGTTACGATAAAATCAATGTTGGTGTTTATCCAAATTGTGGGAAGTGTAACGATAGACATCAATAATGCGGCTGTGGTTATAGAAAATTCTTAAATAGTTCAAACTTACATAAATGTGCCTGTGTTTAAGGAAAATTACAAAATGTTACCATGAACATCAATAATGTTACGGTGTTTCCTACAATGCCACGAGAAACATCAATTCAATACATGTTGAAGGAATATCATGGAATAATACTGAGATAAACATTAATTATGTGGTTGTGTTTATAGTAAATCATGAAACAGTGGCGCTGATTGTTTTTTAAAACTGGCAAGCAACCTCAAATTTGTGTGGATTTGTTGTATTTGTGTAGATTGTGAATTCAGTAAACACACTAGTGTTTTCTCCATTTGAACACCTTTTTCGTGGAAACATTACAAGAAGTTTCAGCATTCATTATAGTAAGTTATGAAATAATGATCCGATAAACCTTAATAATGTTCCAAGAAAATCATCATACACTGCTATAATTGATTATACATCAATCGATAACCGCAAGTTGAGTCTTGTAGACCAAAACTTATATTTTGTAATAACGTTGACGCAGCTGCATGGTGCAACTTCCTAACACAGCAATACGTAACCTAACGAAAATAACAAAAAAAAAAAAACGTATTGCTCACAAACTACAACACGTCGATTTTTGTATGATTACAGCTTTTAATTTCTATGCTCAGCATATTTAACTGCTTATATGAGTTTATAACTATTTCAATTAATGCTTGTGTTGGAATGTAGTTTTCAAAAATCTAAGTTCTGGAGAACAGCCTATGATAAAATATTTATTTCAAGGAAAATCCAAACGTTTGTAACTGCCTATGTAGGCATATCTGAAATCGAAATATCTGTTATATAAACCGCATGCTGTATAATTATAATTGCAATGCCCTTGTTATTTAGACGTATCCAATCAGAACAGTCTACTTTTAGGTGATAAACTTTTGACACTAATCATATGTCGCCGAAATTGTTCATGCATGAATAGATATTATCGTTCATTTAGGATTATGGTTAAATGTGCGTAGTATTCTTAATACAACTGTCTAAGGGATTAACCAAGCACACATGTACATATAGATATATATCTTAAACATACCATATATGTGTGCGTTCAATATATAAAATCGAATAGGTATACTATGTGATTAACGTTTCACGCTTGCAAAGATGAAATAATAAGCCTGACTCAAATCACAATAGCATTCCGTTTATTTTTAATCACATTTACTCTCTATATGATAAAACAAACTATACTCGCAACTGTACCGTTCAGCGAGCCAGTGTGGTTGTGCATAAGTTTAGACAGGCAGTAAGTTATAAATATTATCTTTTATAACAGAAGGAATATGTATGTCATAGTAGAACTGAAGATGCACTCTTTTACTTGGCGAAAATAAGGTAATTCTAAAGTTGCGTCGCTGAGTGCTTAAGGCTCAAATCTTTTAACAAGTAAAATCTGTGGTAAATGCGTTTTGTAACAAGCTACGTACTGTTCACCACATGAATCGTTACTTACATAATATACACGCACGCTATTATGCACGAGACATAATGCCGAACACTTAGCTGATAAACAGCATGAAACGTATGTTGTTGAGGTAAGTAAGCGTTGTAGTTGACATAAAATGAAAATATGCGCAATTGAGCAGTTCTTCAGATTATTTCTTTTTGTGTGGCCTTATGCACTGCAGTACAAGCTTAGAACGTAAACTCTTGTGTCAGAAAACTGCAGTTATTAGTTACATCAAGACAGTTGGTTTCAGGCGGATGGCGTTGTTACATGACAACGTGAACAACAGCCGAGCGCGTATCTTATGAGTCTACGCGGTTTAGACCACCTTTACGATCGCCCACATTTTGTTGTTCTTTGTCATCTCGTCGAAAGAAAGTGTGATTTAGGTAAGAAATGTTGCAACAGGAAGGTAAGGAACTTACACCAAAAAATCACCCAATTTATACACACAAAAATATACATACACGAATTTAGCTAAAATTGCCTGTCGAGTTCTAGATCATTTTCGTTGCTAGTAACCGTGCATGTATGAAATACAAATTTTTTTGTTGGACGCCACTTTGGATCTCTTTGCTTCGACGTCACCGGGACTGCCTTATCGAAATACTGGCTACCACATGACGCCATCCACCGATAATTGCCAGTCTTATATCCATGCAATTGGCTGGTGCCGACTTGGTAGCTGATACTACCCAAATAACTTTGATTTAACAGCTGATACCAAACGAATATTGGGGTTCACCCAAACGTTAATGTGGTATTGCGCAGAGCCATACGTTTCTGCAATTTTTCTATCTTCAGCTGGGAAACATGCGGCGCCTGACGGTGACATGGGCGCAAGGTGGATCTTAGGGGCTGGCCGCCGCTCAGCTTTTTCTTCATAATCATGAAAATATTAACTCATATAGAAGCTACAGCATTTTGTAGTACGTGCAGTATTAAACAAAACTGATTTCGTCAGAGCTTTGCTTGGGTACAGGTACCCGCGGATTCCAGCGGGGAAATTTGGCATGTGCTCAAATCGCGCTACCGCGGGCAGCGGATACCCGCAACTTGAGGTATCCGTAACATTCACGATCCTACACGTTCAGAAGTAAGCTCTGTTGTCGAAATGACAAGCAGGCTCCGTACATTTTACGCCATCAAAAAGACATAATGGTGCCAAGTAGTGAACAATGTGCTGGAAACTTGGTGGTTCTTTTAGCGCCCGCAATCCACTATGAGATTTCCCTTAGTGCCCACTTCGTGGATGCCTTTATTGGTAAGTGGGAGCAGTCATCGAAATGGTTAAATTTCCCTTTACTGAGAGCTGCCTGAGAGAGTGGATGGACCGATTCCTTCGGTGGATGCTACCTAAAAGGCTGTGGTAGCGAATAAGCGACTTGGGGAATCACTGAAAGATCATGGACGGAGATCTGACTAGTTTCACGATATCTCGAAGCGGAAGACCTTTCATTTAAAATGATTGGTTACAGGCAGCAGGTAACGAAAATGCGTCAGTCTGTCCTGCAATTTGGGTGGTGAACGCTAATGCGAAGGAATTAACTATTGCGAAGTTAAATGCAGAAGTATAATTTTGTCAATAATGATGAATTTCTAAATCCTCCCAAATATGTTTAAACGTTGCGTGCTTCGATGATTGAAAAATTCTCTGAGCCGGGGGTACAGTCTAACTGGCGGCGCATAATCCTCCCATTTACGGGTACCCACTTACATAAAAATATTTGAACGCGCACACCTCTAGTTTTAATACTAATGTGACAAACACAGCTTATAGTACGCTACCATAAGAGATGAAAAGCCACAAAGTATTGGGTTAAAATTAAAATATTAGTTACTTCCTATAACCATTCAGCCGATGCTTAGCCTAATGCTGTTGTCTAGGTTTATGCAACAGTAAACTTAAGATGCGCCCCCAACCATCCTCTTTTGACACCATACACAAAACGTTGTTAGCGAACAAAACTCGAATTTCAACAGCCGTATCCAGTTTCGACATTTTCCTGTTCCATAACGCCATTAGCGAATGCAATTCGGTCCCTGTGCTTTAACACCAGTGTGTTCGCGAACATTTTCAAATTATAATGTATGGAATATGAAAAGGACTAATTTCTGTTCTTTAACGCAAAAATGAAATTTGTGTTCAGTGTACAACTGAATGGCAATCGCTTTTGTCAAAAGAGGATGGTAAGGGGCGCAGCTTAAGTTTACTCATGCATTAGGCAGAGTGTTTATTAGGAATATAACTATGGGTGTTGATTCAGGCTTGGTAGGGGGAATAGCCCACAACATTTCCTACTCTCCGTCGAGATACTCAGGAAAGTTATTTTTAAACCAGCGGTTCGAGGATGTTTCATTTCGGTTTTCGCTAATTGGGTACGTTTGTTTAGAGTTACCCGATTTACTGACAGTGCATTAAATAGCCCAGAGTGCTATACTTATAAGGGTGTTTCGTGTTTGTCTATTTACGTTTGTATGCCCTGCTCTCCACATTGGGAAGTATGGGGGGCCCAGATGTATGCATCATTCTGGCTCAACTCGTCAAATACAGGAACATATATAATGGTGTGTTTGGTTCTGTCACATTTGAGACCAGATCAACACCCTTGAATACCTAAAAATTCACACGAAAGATTCTCCCCATTTGCTGTATATTACTTTGGAAAAACGCAACATATATTTCGTGGCCTTTGCGGAAATATAAAGTTGCGGAATGAGCGCTGCGACAATATATTTTTGATTTTACTGATGTACATAAAACGTAGGTTACGAACAAGTCTCAGTTTGCCGAAAGACTTAAAGGATTTATCGTCGCCTTTGGTAGACTCTGCGAAGTTAAATACTTTACTACAACATTTTTATTATCCCGTTGGAATTGATTTATAAAGTTAACTGTGATGTATGTGTTTACTGCAGTTCTTTATCAACGACTACGTCCAACATCAGACAGAAGCTGAAAACAATGCCACATTATAGCAACTCAGACTTTAGAATGAAAATGTAGGTTAAAATTTATTGTGCTTGATGATAAAGACAGTATGTGCTTTTTGTTCGAATGCGTTCTTTCTCGCCGTAAAACTTCATCATATATGGCGTGTTTAGGTGCATCAACAACAAAGCTTTGCAACCTGGGCTTTAAGCTCACAAAATTTCAAGGTTGTTGAGAGCAGAAAAAGATCACTAAGCTATTAATGTTTCTCAATATGTGAACTAGAGTGTTTTTCTTGGCTGTAAACATTTTATTCTAACTATAGCATTGTGACAAATGTTCAAGCTTCGAAGCTAAAGTAAGAAGGCAAAGCAAAAGTATATATAGATAAGCGTTGCGTAACTGGGTTTTGATAATGAGCTTCATGTGATTACGTTTTCGAGTTTTAAATATATATATTTTACATTTTGAAACTGAAAATGTTCGAAAGTAATCTGTTCTAGAAAATTCCAGCTTAATTAGCCCCTAAAACACAAAATTTAAGATGTTATGATATTTTCGTTCCAACTACTACCACGTTGTGGAAATTGAAGGCAAGCTATATGTGGCAGTTACTAGGCGAATCTCCTTCGTATCAACATTTCACCTGATTCACTACTATACGATATAATTTTGGAATGGGAACTATGTAAACATGTCGAATCGAAACCTTAAAATTTTACTGATTTACAATTTTCTTCCTTATTGTTAAATTCCAACCTAGCCCGCCAAAATGTTATAGCTGCGCGATTCCCGCGAAAACTCGCAAATAGAGGTCAATATTTTGCTTTAATTGCGACCGTGAAAGGGAGGACAGAAATAGTTATCGTAGAAATAGTGATCGTAGGTAATTTTTTTGCAATTGTTCAGCTCATTCAAAAACTGCCCTGTATACCGGGTAAAACAGTTTAATAAAGTTTTAAGCAGTCACTACGCCAGGACTGCTGCGTTTTTGGTAATTTAGTGTCAAAATTTCTTATCAAATTCCGTTGTCACCACGTTTTTTCGTTGTCGACCAAAAAATTTCTGGGACGCAAATGAAGCAATTAAGGGTTGTTTTTTATGAGGGTAGAGGTCGCATTCAATAGCCAAATAGTTATCGACCGCCTTCCGCCTATTTCGGAAGCTCGGAGCTGTACTATATTACATTATCAGGCGCCAATTGGTAACCTGTATCTAAAGCCATTTTAGGATACACTACAAAATTTTCTTGTTGGTACTAGATGCGTTTGGCGAATTGAGTGTATTAATTATACATTTCTTACGAGCTGTCAACTGGAATCATTATGCTTGCGGGAGTGTTAAAAAGAGAAAGTATTGAATTTAAAAATGCATTGGCTTTACCTACATTGATTTCAGATGTCCCTCCTTTCCCCACCAAACGCCAGGATGCAGATGGACTCTCTCCAAAAAATATAGGTATTGTCGTCTTGAAGTTCATGGCGACTTCCTTTTATGAAGGCTTCAAGGCACAGCCTTCTTGTCATTCCCTTCATATCAAGAGTGACATATTCTTTAGTAAAATATCGTGAACGCTTGCTTATACACTAGGTATAAGTACATTCACGTTCAGTGTATTTACAACTAGTCTAACCTTGAATATCGGTTTTTGTTGTTGTTGGTGTGGTGGGTAGTCGGACAATGATAGCTACAGGTGGTTGTAATACAGCAATTATTTACGTCAGACCAATCAGTCGCAGTATTAATACAATTTGTAGTAGACAGTGAAGTGATCACCGATGATAGAACATTTTCAACAAGGATTTGAGCGATATGTTCAATGTCGCGTGAACTATCGGCGTCCGTTGATGATAATGACGATGACGGTACTTCAACGATCAACGGTAGACTTTGTTGTTGATTATTTCCTGTTTGACTTTCGATAATTATTAAATTTTGAGCATCAAATTTTGGACGAAGAATAAATTCAAGCACGCTGGCGTTGAGCGTTAGTGAAGTTAGATTCGACGCGTAATTATCTACGACTTTTTCACTCGATGTAGTTGTAGCTTTGAGTAGGGTTTGTCCGTCTGCCAAAAATGATGTTATGGCCTAAATGCAAATTATAATTTGTAAATAAAATAAAGTGATTTATAACCATCCGTGTTGGAAGCCATTTCGTCTACTGCTGCTATTTACTTGAAGTGTTTGTAAAAAATTGCTACACATAATTATAAAACGATTGCTCGGCGAAACCGAAACATTGTGGTTACACGTTCAAGACAGACTAATCCTAGTGGGACCATGGGATTACGAGAGCAGTTTCAAAATACATTGTATACAACAGCTATTTAAATTGTCCAAACTTATTTGCTTTGCCATGAAATTTCATAGTTAAGACTTAAGAGCCACTTTACAATTTTTAACTGTAGAATAGCCCAAGTTTTTTGTTAATGTATGGATCATTTTTTCAGTGATACCATGTCTGTGAGCCGAACCTGTCAAGAATAGCATTTAGCATAGCTTTGGTCACCGGCGCAGCACGCCGGGGAGACGGGAGGACCGGTCTTCCCCGGTTATCGCAGTGGCGGGGACCTCTTCAGTGAGGTCCCCCATTTATTGTGAAGTTTTTGTATTTCTATTCACTGTTGTTCACTGAACACAAATTTCATTTTTGCACTAAAGAACAGAAAATAGTCCGTTTCATATTTCATACATTATAATGTGATAATGTTCTTGCACACATTGGTGTTAAAGTACACGTGCCAAATTGCATTCTCTAATGGCGTTATGGAACAGAAAAATGTCGAAATCGGATACGGTTATTGAAATCCGAGTTTTTGTTCTCTCAGTTTTCTACATGGTGTCAAAAGAGGCTGGTTGGTAGCGCATCATAAGTTTACCCTTGCATTACAGTCTTGTTTCTCACGTTTATTTTTTGTAAAATTCTCATGTTTTAGTAGTTGATGCCCCAAGCGCAACACTAAAAAATTAGGTATATGCAAATAAATGATCAAGGTCCCTCGGTATAGATATCCTAGGGTCAAAATCACAGAATATTATAAATATCATATAATATATATATCTTTATTACAGAAAAAATTAATAAGTAACAGGGGGCGCACCAATACGGAGTGGGAAGGGCTTCGGGGCGCCCCCTTACACTTTCCGGTAAAAATCGATAAAACTATGTAGGATTTATTCTTTATGGTGTCCGCAATTTTCTCTTACACCCCATTTTGAGTCCCACCACTTTCGAACAGCGTGCTGCGCCGCTGGCTTTGGTACTTTGGTCGAGAAATTGAACTTTGGTGTTTTAATGTCGTCCAACGTATTATGGGTAAATGTCGTCCAGCGTAAAGAAAAACTAGTCTGCGTGTAAGGTTCTAAGTTTGTGGTGAAATTGCCCGAAAATATTCTAGTAATAACCTTTTAAGGTAGGTGCACGTTATAGGTTTCAGCATTAAAGTATAAATTTAAATGAATAGTCTTCCTGGATATAAAGAAAATGTCAATATCTGCTAGGAATTTTTTACTCATTCAATATATTTTATTGACATTGCTGTATGTATGATGCAGTATTTTCCTATCTAAACGTTTGGGCCTTCAAGCTAAGATACGTTATACCGAACATATAATGCATGAATGCTGGCGCTGCGCTCCGAGGTCTCACGGCGTATTTGGGTCGGCGGGGGAGGACGGTAGATCTTGTCTCATGGTGGATACTGATGTTGACGACTCCTCTCGTCAACGACCTATTTGTGCGGATTTCACCGCTTGTTTGCTAATTTTCACCCAATTTTGCCAAAGTCTGACCACGACCTCGGTGGAGTGGGGGTGGGGGGTCCGAGAGCTGAGGGGGTACCTTCGGCATGTATGACATGATGATACACTATTTGTATTGTAAAGCGTTGTACAGAAAATAGTAGATGTTGCGTTGTGATCGCTAATTTGGCGGGTGCGCTGAAAACAAATCCTGAACGTCGTTAAGAAAATACCTGTGAAAGCCGCGGTTTTCTCACTTTTCCACTACTTTAGTCATACACGCTCGAAGACAGAGGCCCCAGATGGAGTATCAGCCGGTCGATAGGGGATGGATAAGGAAGAATCGGCGCTTCTTGTATATGGTGGGTGTCCCCTATCAATTCTCTATAAGGATGTATGATCTTATTGGTTGAGTAAGTGTTCCAGGCCGAAGATCGCCAGTTTTGAAGACACGGAATTGCTTTTGGTACCATATTAAACGCAGAGTTTCTAATATATAGTACAAAAGTCTAGCGAACAATCTTTGAACATTTGAACATATGAAACTTTGTATTGTTGCGATGCTGACTACTAAAATTTGTGCCGTTGCACATGTTAGAGTTTAACGAAATGCAAAAGGTGTTATTAGGGTGATTAGTAGCAAATTTGATTTTTATGATAAAGCAACCATGGAAAGATATGCTTTCATCTCGAATTTTGAACCCGATTTGCCAGTATGTAAAACGTAAACTTAAACCGTTTTCATCGTTTATATACTGTATATGTAATTTTTGGTAATTATGGCTCCAGGAAAGGTATAAATTTGCAGAATCGCGTTCAGCGGCACAAGTGTATCACATATTAAACCACATTCCAGCCGTTTCTTTCATCCTGTATACTGCATACGCGTTATGTATTGGCGATTGTTATTTTCGGAAGAAAGCATACCCTACCAACCGGAGTGGACAACGTAAAACGCAAACAGTTGTTATCGCTAAATTTTGCGTGTTAACAAATGAGCTCTTAGTGCACTACAATTCGAGAAGACATGCAATTTCTATACCAAATCCACAGCTTTATTGAAAATAAGGATAATGTATTATACTATTTACGAGCAACGATACAGTGTCCTAATTGTTCCTTTTGCTTTTTTTGATTATATCCAAGCTAAACGTGTGAAGCCAATGATCCAAACGAATTTACGTTATGAATTGGATCTATTGGCGCTTAGTGCTTGATACAGTCTTCGTAATTTGTATTTTCTTTTGTTTTTCAAACAATTCAATGAATTCTTATTTTTAATGGTAGTTGGGAATTAGCCGACCAAGGCGATTAGTATTCTTGCATGTCATGTGGTGAAATTTTTGACTCCCCGTGAATTTTTTGTGGTGTATATAACTCAAATATAGAAAATCTGATCATCTAGCATTGTAGCTCAAATAAAATCTTGAAATATCTATTTGTCCATATATTTAGAGCCGAAAGAAGATTCCCACTCATGCCCACGTAAAAGTACGTTAAAAGCGGTCGGTTTGGGTCAAAATGGGGTCCGATAAAACAAATTTTTGTTTGCATCCCAACAACGTGCGAGATATTTCAGTAAGATCATGTTAGTTTTGCAGAGCAATCAAGGCTCTATAAAACTTGTACAAATTTTTTGCAAAAGCTTACGCCTGGATTCAAGACTAGGGACAAAGGTGTTTTCAGAAGGGCACATGAGGCCGAAATTATACGAAAACGGTCATATCTCCATAATCGATAAAATAAAATGCATGGGTATTGTTGGACTCACTTTGTAGGGAGAGGAGCTCTGTATTGTTATCGTGATGGTTAACTATGTTGCAGGATTATATAGAATTTGGATTTAAAATGGGCCCATGAGACATGGAAGAACGAAAACGACAATATCTTTATAATTAAATAAAATCATATGGATAATCTCAGGGTCATTCTGTAGAGCGGGAGAAGATCTACGCAGCTGGATATGAAGCTTTTACTAAGTTATAGGATGAGGTCAAAAAGAGTTTTTATATGGTCCCATGAGACACGAAATACACAAAACGACCATATCTTCATAACCAAATAAAAGCATATGGGTCTTCCCGCGCTCATTCTTCAGTGACTGGGAAGCTGCATACGTAAGTGTTAACTATGTTGTAGAATGCACTCCGAATTAAAAAATGTTCCCTCGACAAGTCCCTAGTTTATATACTGTTCAGGCGTAGTAGTTTGTTAATTATGGCACCAGGAGAAAATCAAACCTCAAAATCACATTAAGTTGCACAACTATACCGCATAAAACCAGATTCTAATCATTTCCTTTATTGTATATACTGCACATGTGCCGTATCTTTTGAATCGTCGCACCATGAAAGAAACAAACTACTTAACGGTGTTTCAGCCATTCCATGCAGACTGTGAGAAAGAATACCCCACCATACCGAGCTGCGTTTCGTTAGTGCTTTAGCGCACCAAATTTGAGAAAATACGCCCATTTTAATATTAAAGGCACAACTTTATAGAAAATAAGGATAACCCATTACAGTCTTCTAGCTGTGCCTTTTACTACTTATGGCTGTGTGCAAGTTACAGGTGCGACCAGAGCTGTGCGCGGATACTTGTACCCGTGGTTACCCACGAGTGGCGGGCATTTTTGCTCGCGGATAGTAGGTGCTTGTCACATTCTTATGTGTTCAACATTAAGCACTATTGTCGAAATGACATGTCTCCGTATTGTTAGCGTCATCAAAAAGTCGTAGTAGTCCCGTTTAGTAAAGTATATCTAGGTAACTTGAAAGTTTTTTTAGCACCCGCTATGGAATCTACTGGGCAGGCTTGTTTAGTGGCCATTTCGTGGATGCCTTTATTGGCCAGTGAATAATGTCATCGAAAGGCTAAATTGTTCCTTTACTTGTTTAAAAGAGTAGATGGTAAATTTTCTTTAGTATGCACTATTTAAAAAGCTATGTTAGTCAGTATCCGTCAGAAAAAACATACCATTTGTGGAAACGGTACTATATCAAAGTATCAGACCAGTATCTGACCAATTTCACAATATCCTTAAGCTTAACCCATAAACCTATTGTTTAAACTGGCTGGTTTGGCGGTAGTGAGGTAGATGACGAAAATCAGTAAATTTTTAGTCGTGTGACCTGGGCGGCGAATACCAGCGGCAAAAAATTAACCATTACGATGTTAAATGCAGGAGAATGGATGAAAATCTGTAATTCTAAACTTCTAAAGCCTCCGGTATAAGGTCTACAAAATTGCGGACTTCGCAGGACTGACAAAATTCTCTGAGCCCGCAGTTACGAGCCTAGTGGCGGTCAACAAGTATGCAATTTTCGCGTGTATCCGCGGGATCAAAACTGATTGCACTTGCACACGCCTGGGTGCGACCGGCAATACAGACGAATATATCCTATATACAAAACAATTATATGTGATTCATACGTTTCTGAATCACATATTATAGTGATTTCATATATAGCGTTTCCCATAAGTAACGTCCTAACTTGAAACTGTTGCTGAGACTAACATAATATACTTACAACCCTCATACTTTCAGGAATTATAACCTAAGATATCATAAATATCTCCCTATAACAAAATTTTTGACACTCGACTAAATTTGGCTGAGCGGATAACTGACGTAACACTGTATTCAGTTAATCAAAATAGCCGTGGATGTGTGTAACAGTGGTCTCGGCATTCTTCTTCACAGCACCCATATCATAAAACTATAATTGCTTCAATTAATAAAAGGTTTGATCTAACAGTTTCCGCAGCTAACTTGCCCCGAACATTGAGACCTTCCGACAGCATGTGGTCATAATCAGATAGCTGACCTTTCATATAATTTTGACAATAGTTTGACAAAGTCAAGTCGCCGTTGTGCTGTTGAAACCGGCATCAGCAAATCGACTGAATTCCGAATTGTTAAAAGTCTAGATCCAAAACCCTTTAGACCGATGTAAATTCATGCTGCGAATGAAGATGATTATGACCGCAGGGTTGAATTTTGTGAAAAATGGCTACGGCGTCTTGATGATGATTCGGACTCAGTTGACGGAGTTATTTGGTCAGCAATTTTAAACTGAATGACCAAGTTAACCGGCATAATTGTGTTTATCGGCATGGCGAAAACCCGCATAAGTCTATCAAACACGTCATCAATTCCCTGACCTCACAGTATGGGTCGGCATTGTCATCTGGTGCATTTTTGGCAGTTCTTTTTAATAGTACTATGAATGCAGACAACTATCTAATGCTGCTGCGAAATGAATTTCATGTTAGTATTCAACAGTTACCAAATGTTTCCAGGCTTCATTCACTTTATGAAGGATGGCGCGCCTCGTCATTTTGCGATTGCTGTGGGCCTTTGGTTGGACGAATCCTTCCCTGGGCGTTGGCCGGGGCGCAGAAGCCCTATCGAATGGCCTGCTCATTTTCCTGATCTAAACCCTCCCGATTTTTTTCCGTGGGAGCATTGAAACCGAAGGTATAAAAACGCAAACCACAAACAATGTTCTACCTGAAAGATGTTATATCGGAGCAGCTCTCCCTGCTGGAGGACCCTGACATGGCCCGAAAAGTCTGACGAAGTGTGCGTTTTCGGATATAAGAATGCAATCAACTTTGAGGTGCACAGGTTCACATTTCGGATAAGTGTTATTCATCAAAAGCCTAAGATATATATGAGATTACATGCCTACCAAATCGCTTTTAGATATGTTTATTACTTGGCGTGGTGGGTCGCTTTAACGCTGAACAGTTACTTATGGGACACCATGTATTATGTTCGTTTTTATTTAGCAAGACTTTTCTTATTTTGCTCCGTCTGTTTGTTAGTTTGTTTGTGAAATATGGCATTCTAACCGCATCGGTTGGAGAATTCTCAGGTACCATAAAATTTGACCGTTATCTACACTTGGACAAATGAAGTTGAAATGTAAAACGAAAAGCAAACCAAAAAGATGTTAGTACCTAAGTAGCTATAATACTATTACCCGTGTATTAACCGCCACAAATTACAACACCGAAAATAAAACAAAAAGTAGTATGAACCATCACCGACGCAACCTTCAGCTTGAACATAGCCCAAAGTATTAAAATACATAACTACGTGACCATATCTTTGCGGCACAATAGCATAATGAGTTATTCTTCTTTTTTATAAGGCTGTGGTTGTGGATATGGTACAAAAATTGTGTATTTTTCGAGAATTTAGCGCATTAAAGAAACAGCAGTAGTTAGGAATTAATATAAGCCAAAGATTCGACGTATATGGGAATGCACCGACAGAGGCGCTTCTGTATTAATTATGCAATCTATATTTCCTAAAATAACCTGTAAGAGCAGAACGTTTTAGCGTTTGAATAGCTCAGGGAAATGATTATGTTTAGAGTATCATGGGCTTCCAATCACTGTCGCAGGTGTATTACTTCACGTAGTTTTGAGTTTAACGCCTTCATGTTTCAACCAACCGCTGAGGTAACGGATGAATTAATATTTGGCGTAACATCGGCTTTCCAACCCACCAGTTAATATTTGTTTTTCAGTGACATATCTAGCTATAAGCTGTACTATATGTACATATGAGCACCTATAAATAAAGTGGTTGTTCCTATGGTGCTGTGGTACCTCACCAGTCTTGCAAGATAGAAACCTGTGTTCATATTCTTGATGATCCACAGTAAGATTATTATGAGATCTTTTCATTTTGCGGTAAACTACTGAACTTTCGAAATCAGTTAAATTTAGAAAGTTCACACACAAAACATTGCTTGAAACAACCAACAATATGCTTGCCGGCAATGTGATCGAAGAACCCTTTACTAGAATCATCAAATGTTTTCTATACAAAATATTATAAATACACGTAGACTAAAATGTTCAATGAGCTTCTGCAAATGCAAATTTTTATGGTATACGTGTCTAGAAGATTGCATCATCTGATCGTATTTTCTACAAACATTTTCCATTCAACGTCATAATAGCATTCATCGTGGAAAACATCGATGCAGGGTCGCCACATAAGTTAGAAATAAGCAAGAAGTTAGACATTAGGTGTTTGAGCATATAATAAAGCTTCCTTATGCTTGAGTCTGGGACCCGCCGCAATGATATCAGGTGCGTGGGGAGCATGATGGGACCGTCCCCCACCATGCTTCCCCATTTCCTTCGTGGAAGATGCCAGAAAAAGGAACCACATGTATAAGCGCGCCAAGCGAAGTTAAGCTGTGCCCTACTTAGCAATCCTGTACCCATCGTGCGGAGGTTTCTGGCTACGCCCCTGCGTGGTATCTGCTGTGATGAAAGCTCTGTATTTCAGGCCGTACGGCACGTCAAAATTGAGAAAAAATACAGTAAGTAACTACTTTTGTGTTTATGCCCACAGCGCCAAACGAATAAACAGTTGTAATAAAAGTTGTCGCGTGCAAAGTGTCTATAGAAAGACTATCATGCCTACCTAACTCATGTGAAAATAATTGTTTTCAGGTTTGCATAACACAATTTCGCAGCTTGGCCTGCAATATATTCTTTGATTCATCGCAGCCAGTTATAACTTTTTTTATTAACTTATATGAAACTACAGTATAATTATAGAGTTGGAAGATGTCCTAAACTTGGTGAGCAAAAATGAGGAAAAACTAGTTGTCACAAAATCAACTACAACTGGTTTAAACTGAGAAAATAGTTTTAATATAAAGCGAAGTGTTGTAAATTTCTCGAACCAACGGACATATAGATCAAAGTGAGTTAAACATCGTAGCGCTATCAAAATCATAAGAATAATAACTATAAGAATTTAAACTGGGCAATGATATAGTCTGTGTTTGATTAGGCAAATATGCGCTACACCAAGTTTGGAACTATTCATACATATGTTATTTATGTAATTATTGAGGGACAGAAGGTATGCCACAAACCATCGAGACCTTGATATTTAAGCACGTATCATATTTTAGGCTGCCACTTCACACCGAAAACCGAGTAATTTGGCAAACTCCTTTTACTAGAGCTATGAAATATATAACGTACTTTGATATGACCCAAACACCAAACATTTGACTGATCTAGGAACAAATACCAGGGAGCACTTCTTACAACGTTGGTACTATCCAAGCAAATCTCCCCACGTGGCTAGACCACGATAGAGAAGCAATGTATTTGTATATATTTCTGTTATATTTGTTATGCGAATAACCGTAAACTACCAACTTGCGCGAAATATAAAACAACATATACATTCGTTAATGATCGGGCATGGAATTCATCGTTATTTCCGTTTTATAGAAATGTCGGTTTTTATGCAAAAATGGGATGGAACTACAAGACAGAATAATAAAATGGTCAAACTACGCGTTGCGTGCTATAGCTAGCATCTTAGATTGTTTATAAACCATACCGGTTTTCATAATATGTACCTACTGCTACTGCAAACAACTGCTTCCTTACGACATTACCAATATCAGATGGAAATTATATTAAATGGATAATCATGAAAGGCAAACACTATAAAAGGGACTAACGCGTGCATCTGCGACATTTAACGGTTAATCATGATTTTGTGTTTTAATTTTAAAATGGAAACCAAGACTACTAACGATTATGTATTCTTGACTTTCAGTTGCAACCGGGAAATCGCAACCGCCAATGATTCTGAGTTTGATGTCCAAAGTAAAAGGGCTTTGCTATTCGCAGAACGACAGAGGATAGATTTTGAACAATACGTAATAGCCCGTAACTCGGATCAGAATACACAGTCTGACTTAAATTTCAGCTGCAGCTAAGTGTTCACAAGTCTGACTTATTTTTATGCAATTAATACATTGTCTACCCACCTACATTTTCATGAATAATTTTCGTAGATTATGGACTCAGTACAAAAAAAAACGAATTGGGGCCACTGATACGAATTGTGGTGATTAAGCGTTAAACAAATTCTAATAGTTTCAGCGCCGATGCCATTTGAAATTTAACTAGTTTATTTCACCGACATTTCTTTTCATGGTTCCAAAAACAGGACTAAGAGTGTTCCGAATAAAATTTTGGAAATTCTTCTGTTTAAATTGCTGTGAATAGTCCATTAGATATACTTCTTCAACAGAGGATAAAATTTGTGCAATCAGTGAACATAGCTTTCGTTACTAGGAAAGTTCAGTTTTTTTTGCTTCACCCAGCATTCACCCAGAGTATCAACCCAGTCTCATTAGAAATTATTTGGTTTTATATAATACAGTAAGGTGCAGCGGTATTGAAAAACAACTCAGTTTTATAACATTAAGATAGACTATTTTGCGCGAAGAGTGTGGATTTGAGATTCTACTAAACCACTGTTCGTATAAGAAACATTTAAAGGCATCAAGCTTTGCTCCACAGACACCAAGAGAAACCGCAAACCAAAACTGCTGTAAGGTTACAGGCAAACTGAAGTACTAAGATGAGCAACTAATAAGAGCCGAAACAAATAAGACTGAAAAGGCTTCCTAAAGTCGTTGCCCGTTTATATTTCATTTTATGCCAACAGGAAACATAGTAAAAAGAGCCAAGTGCTAAACACTGATAGCAGCAGAACTATTAGATGCTAAAAAGGTTTGGCGGTTTATAAAGCGTGATTTGATATTCTTATCAGTTTATCATCACACACACATCAAGTGCCAGCCGATAATGTGATGAATCGTGTTGTGTTATCACATTCGCTACGTTGACATGTGAATGCACGAGCTTGGCGCTAGCATAAAAGCTGCTCTCCAGATTTATATTAACCAAACCTTCTAATGAAAAGATGGGGTTTGTCCTTGTGATGAAAAAGGCATATATTGCGAGTCTGTAAAAGATAACGGCTATCAGTTCAGGTTTCCGGAATGCCAAACCAACATTTTATATTTTTTATATGGCTATAAAATGATACATTATGACGTTTGCATTAGTATTTAATTATATAATGAAGACATATCTATACATACGACTAAATTATCTCAGCTCAACTGTTATAGACCAAATATAAACGGTGTAACCGATCCTAATCTGTAGAACTGTAAATCATCAAGTGATTCCATGTTATAAAGTGGCAACGGCAACGTTGTTAAGTTTTCGTGTGTAAAATATCTTACGCTTGCACAAATATATTATAGACCAAACATAAATGGTGTAACCGATTCTAATCTATAGAACTGTAAATCATCAAGTCATTCCATGTTACAAAGTGGCAACCGCAACGTTGTTAAATTTTCGTGTGTACAATATTTTACGCTTGCACAAATATTTGAAAGACCAAATATAAACGGTGTAACCGATTCTAATCTATAGAACTGTAAATCATCAAGTCATTCCATGTAATAAAGTGGCAACGGCAGCGTTGTCAAGTTTTCGTGTGTAAAATATTTTACGCTTGCACAATACAGAAATTGGTGTAGCTACCTACAACATTGGCATGGCACTGAACCGTTATACGGGCCATGCTTTAGTTAGTAAAATCGCATTAACTTGTTTGATTGGCACAATTTTCAGTGATTCAACAAAGATGTGCAAACACAGTTCTTTGATAATTGTTTTGCGATTTTATTTCGTGATATCACCATGTCAAAACGATTGCCGTTTTCATGACTACGTTGACCAATCACAGTGAAATACGGCTTCATAAAGATTTTATAGTAAACGTGCGAATGTTTTAATATAAATAAATTGTTGACATTGTGGCAGTTTGTTTACTCGATTGTGATTGTTAACCCTATGAACATTCAAATATGAATTCAATACGCCTTCGCAAATAATACTTTAGCTTTTCTGCACATTAGTCTTGTTCAGGTCCTTAAAAAGTTAAAATTAGTGTGATGTTTTGGGGCGGCAGCCTCAGATTTAGTTTTAGGCTTTGATATGTAGCTGATATATATGGCGTTAGGCTAGGGCTCTTTTTTACGGTTAGTACATCTAGATCGGCACAACGTGCATATAGCCTAAGCACGTTAGCTTGAATTGGACGGTTAACTTTGTATTGCCAAATAATAAGTTATCTTATCTATGAACACCAAACGTATTCAGCTCGTCACGCCGAATAAAGAATTGTTTGGTGGGTCTAGAATTTCGAAATTTAAACCCACTGCACATCAGCCCAGCTAACGAAGTGCTTATATATAAAGAAAGCGAGTGGTGAAATTCTGGTCTTTATTACAGGTTATATATAGGTACTCTTGTTTCTTTTTATAAAACTATATCGTGGCATGTTTAAGACTGCCTTTGCAACGGTGTAATAGACTCAAAACGAGCGACATGATTAACTGTTAATAAAACAGCGAAATAGTAAAAACGACTTAACAAACAATAAAATTGTACTCAGTATTGACGAAAGTAAGTGATTTAAACAGATAGTGAGCTACACATGTTAGAATGTTGCTTATTTTTGATTGGATTGACGCCTAAATCTTTGCGGATTTTCTAAATTTTCAATATGTCAGGCGATTTAATAAATGTTTATGTATTTACATATAAAAATTTACGTACCTAAATTAAATTGTGGAAAAGAAATGTAACACATTTTAGTGATAAAATTAGCGCTATCGTTTGCATAAATATTCATATAACACACACGGGTGAACTTGTATTACCAATAATGTCAAAACATCTACGGTCACTCAATTTACTGTATTGTTTGTAATTCCGCAGATAACCTTTGTAGTTTTTTCTTCAATTAATAAGATTACTGAAATTATACTTATGAATAAATACACAAGTGTTTCTGTAATGTATGTAGGTGTATGTATGTATGAAACAAATTACATTTATAAGTATAAGTAAATTGAGTATAATATTTACAACCGTTAATTCTACTTCTGTGGAAGTATATTACGCAAAGTTTAACAGTTGCTTTTATTCGACAATTCGATGATTTACCGCTTGATACACTTGTACCAAGTGTAATAACAATTTGCTGCCGTTTACATCCTAGGTCTGTGATAAAAACTTTAACAGCGAAATCATAGACCATTGCTCTTCGAAAAGGCAAAAAGGAAATTGACATATGTTGAATTAATATTACGTATGTTGTAGCGCTATGGATTTACGGTGCGTTATATTTTTAAGCGGACATTATGACAGTGTTCCAAATTGCGTTCGCGAAAATTCGTTAGCCATTTAAAGCCTCATAACAGATGTCAGTTAGCTAGATTAGTGACACATATGTTTGCCATCTGCTAAATAACTTTGGTTGTACATCAGCAAACCATCGAAATCACTGGAGTTAACGGTCCCAGAACTTTATAGTAACAGATACCATCGAGGACGTAACGAGTTGTCCGTTCTGGCTTTGTTTTGATGCGCTTGTATGTTTATGTATTCAGCTGTATTCGTTTATATCTATCTTCGCCCAGCAAGAGCAGTGTTTGAAGAGCATAATTTTTGGCTAAAATCCATTCTTATCTTCGGTTGTGTTGGTAAATTACAACAGTACTTGCGAAAATTTTATATTTGTACTAGCTTGCCATGATATAACTTACCCCTATTTTGCTAAAATTTTCCTCAAGTTTGGATTATTTGTGCCTATTTTTTGCTGAATTTACCCCGATTTTTGGCAAATTGTTCAAAATTTTCCACGAGCCTTCGGCGCGGAGGGTTGTGTTAAAAGCCTCAGGGAGGCACGTCATTTTGCCACCTCATACACCACTGAAACAAAGCAACAGTCAAATTAGTTTGCGTCAAGCCAGCACAGATAATGGTCGTAGTCTTAGTAACATCATAATATTCTTTCCCTCAGACGCTATTTCAGTCAAAGCTTTTTACTTTCTGACAAAATCAGTAACATACACGCAGTCGCTGAACATATTTTACTATGAAGAGCAAATTGTTTTAGGTACACCGGTAACGAAATATTTGCGCAAACGATATGGCAGCTACAGGTGCACAAACATTAGTCACTGTGCGTAACCTCATAAACATACAAGTTTATCAAACATTACCATTTTTTATTTAAATATAAGTTGCCTACATCTGGTTGCTTTGGAGATCAAATTCAATAATCCAGTCGACTGTACCCCTAAAAATCTAATCAACACGGTTAACGTTAGTTTTGATGTTATAACTCTTACGAAATTACTTGGACTCATAGATATTAATTATGTGGTCCGGTGGCTATAGGAATCATTAAATCTCAAAACGTTACGGTGCAGAACATGGCCTTATTTATATATCGCCGTAACTTTTCTGAGATTTTGGGCAAAAATCATTGCAACTTGAGCCACAATTTTTAAGGTAAGAAAAATTGGGAAAATCCGTCAACCGAAACCCAGTAGTAAGTTATATGTATTAATATAATCTGACAGATAAATCATGAGCAAATATCAGTGTACAATCGCTTCGCTTGCCTGAATTTTAAAATCGGTTATTCAGAATGGCTGAAAAACGTCTGTGTACTATGTGTTTGATCGTGCAATTCATGTACCAAACATATGCGATTTCTTGGTTTGGACACCGATTTGTTCCTATCCTATCTCCTGTCTCTGCGGGCTCTGAATACCTATTATTGTTGAAATTTTGGGAAACTACTATAAAATCCCTGCATAGATATGGTAAAATCCTAAATAGAAACCAAATTCACTCGATTTAACAAACTGGAATTCAAATTGACTTGAAAAATATCTAATGGCTTGAAGGAAAATGTGCTTTCTGAGATCAGTTAAAGTTAAGTTTTGAGTTCTGATAAAGGTAAATGATGTGCACTAAGTGTTTAAATTTAGTGTCACGTCAGTTAAAATCGTGTCAGTATGGATAATTGCCTGACTGAATTCACTTTAAGTTTCCAATAATTATGTAATTCCTTTGGAAATCAGTTTAATTTGACTCAATAAAACTCAGCGTAAACTTAAACTGTGCCATTTCAATTTCAAGGATTGGTTTTTGCTATATATGTTCATATCGTATTCCAGCTTCCGCATTACAACAATGAGAACATATACAAGTGTCTATTGTTGATTTTTTCTGCAATCGTATTTCTTACGATTACTAAAGTTAAGCTATTCACCAAAGACAAATTACAGACAATGTACAAAATTACAATGCAATTCCTCGCAAGACGGCTTTAGTTTTCTTAAAACAACATAAAACCAGCGTTAAATAGATTCTGAATCTTACGAGCAATTATCTTAAATGCTATTCGTTAAAGACGTGGAACTTCTAAAATTATGTTACAATATTATTATAAAGTTTACTTATTTGATTTTGCAAGATATCACATAATTTTCTCCAGCATATCAGCTGGGCTTATCTTCATGAACATTTTTAGTTGATAGCTGAATGTCGTGTCCCGATAGGTAAATTCTGTAAATTCATGAAAAAAGGTTTTCTGAGGCAATCTTTATTCTGACGAACTGGATAATGAATCAACTGAAATCTAACGAAACTAGAATATAATGCTTCATCAGACACAAATTTTAATGATATTTAGCTTTATCTTGCTTTATTGATTAAGTTCTTATATATACAAAGCTATATAAAGGAGTTAAGTGTCGCCCGATCGTCAATAGTTGTTCAATTTTAGATAATTGTTATTAGACTGAGGCGAATCCACCAAAGTATAGCAACATGAACGTCGCTGAATTTGAAGCAATAATTCATCTGCTCGCATGGCAAGGTGCAGTTGAGAGTTATTGCATAAACTTAGAACGACTGTTATTTGAGACTACCAAGCATAGTCGCCTGCTACACTACGACGATATTTTGCGGCTACGGTTCTGTGTAAACCGCAGTGTCACGACAGTGTCACCTACGTATATTTATTTATATTATTGTAAAGGCCTCACAACTTTAATTGCTATATTAAGTTTAGAATTATCTGTTCAGCATTATAATTGCTTGAAGGTAAAATATGTGAGATGTTCACAAATTAAAAAAACTATATACATATTGTACACTGGATATAGGATTGCATAAGATATTAGACAACTTATTAAATTAAGAATTTAAACCTGTGCCGGACAAATCCAAATTGTCTCTATTAATTTGCTTTCAGTTTAACCAAATTATAAGCTGTATATACTTAAATTACACACATAGTTTATCGTCTCGCCAAACTAAAATTTTGCTCGTTATAATGTCGAACAATATAATATAATAGCTTACTACTTTCCACATTTTGCGATATCAGCATGTTAGTGCTTATCTTAGTTTACAACTTGGCGTGACGCTGCAGCTTACACTCGTACAAACAAACCAACCATCGTTATGAAACGCTAATGCGGTTTCATATATATATAAGTAATATAAATTTTGTCACCAAACATTCACTACCGCGAAAAGTAATAAAATGTGAATGGGATAAAATAGAATATTAAAACTGCAAGCCGCGTCAAGCAAAATAACCACTATCGTTCGGAGAAATCACTGTCAATATCTTAAGAAAAGGAGAAAAGCTGACTTTCGGAGACTGCTGCCTCTCCGTTTGTTGGTATGTCTGAAAATGTCTGAAGATAGAGAATGTTACAATGAGAATGTCTGAAAATACAGGATTCTGGCTCATGGTTTAATTCATCAGCCACATATTATTCTGGCCGTGTGTAGTTGGCCATTCTGAAGTAGCCAAATATGTGACATGTGGTCTTTATAAAATATTAAGACTAGGCTTTGATTGTAATATGTCTCTTTTGATGAGACATTTATAAAATATTGCTTGTGATGAAATGTGCAACTCAAATCATAACATGTTAGCGCACGAATTTGGAGAAAATTCCGCAGTGCAAGCAAAGCTGACGTCGTAATTGAGGCAGTTATAGCACACTTTATGGTAGAGATGATGAATACAAAAGAGTTAGCCGCTTCGTATTTATCACTGTGCGACGACCCAGCTTCGATAAATGTTACTTATTCAGAACAAACGTATGAACACGAAATCCACCAGATAAGGTACTGTTTTTTACTTGTTGATTTGTGGGCTAAAAACTGGCTTTGATGCATGGGTTACGTCACAATAAAGCATCTATAAATTCAGATCTAGCGAATGTAAGAACTTTTGCTTGGTTCGTTAAGGAAGCTCGCAAAGCTGACGAAAGTGTAAGTGGACTTTATACATCAAACTCATCTCAATCAACGATTCAAATTGTGCGTTGATCTGATTTGAGGACGGTGGGCGTTAAAGGGTTAATATAAACCGATTTAATACCGAAAACTATCAACGCAATGAAAGACAATCAGTATGTCACAATTACAGTAGAGCATGCAAAACAAAAAGTTCGAATGTTACATATTTCTACAAAATATGTAAATTCGGAATGAATCTGGTAACCAAAATGACACACATTACACAACACATATTACAATGTGATATTGACACATGACGATGCGTGTTAATATAATGTTAAAGGGCGGGAGTTAATTAAAACTTAAGCCGTTTTTCATACACCAAGCCTAAATCTAAGCCTAATCTTTTCATCTTACGCTTAGACTAAAGCCTGAGCGTAAGTTGGAGCTCCCGTCCCACGAACTCACCGCCCTAAAGCTGCTTTTCTAACGATATAACATGTAGAGATCACAGGGTCCGCAGTCTGGAACAATATACTAGACATAGCGGACACAAAAACTTGTATTTTGTATTAAAATGCTATAAACCGCAACATCTCAAGCCAGAAATTTCACCCACCAAAGAGTTGGAAAACGAAGAACATCATATGTTTGCTCTCGTAAACATGGAAATTCAGGTTCACATGTGACTGAATATTTTGGACATTGCTAAGGGACGTAAATTTCATGGAAAACATTGCAATAGTGTTATGAAGACGGAGCGTAAAGTTTGTAAAAACCTAAGGAGCGGCATGTGCAGAAAAAAATTTGGTGACAGTGTGTAACAGCTACGACAAGTACTGCCAAAATCCCATCCATCATTCCAGACTTGCGAGAGATAAAACTGTTGTCTTCAGTGTTTAGCAAACCGCAACGAATTGAGGAATATCGCTAAAGCTGACCTGGCCCCCAAATAAAGCTAACACTGGTTCTCGCTTGAATTTGCGAAAACGACAGCTTCATACGTCAAGCTAAACAGCTTTCATAATGTTTTTACTGTTCCAGGACAGCAATGACATGTTGTAATAAAAGGTATGATAATCACATAAAGATGTTAATTACGTTTATTCTTGCGTTTGTTTTCGATTTATCACCTGTGCAAATAAGCAATGTTCATGATATCGTATGTATAGATTAATACTACTGGACTCTGAGCCAAAGCATATTCAGTCTGCAAGCCTGTATTTCTGGCATAACTGGTCGCATTTCCTGATTGAATTAATGACATTAGTTTGAGTTTATTGTATAATATAGAGGAACAAGTTGCGTTGTCTGAAAGTGCAGTTATACAGTGTTTTAGTTTTAGCTCTAACCATATATCTTTCTCCGAGAGGCATATATGTCGCAGTAGTATAAAGACTACACCAGAATTAATACTTACTAGAAACGCCTCTGTCGGAGAGTACGATCTAAACCGGTCAGTCTTGCTTAAATGTCTGTTTCGCCCTAAATATGGTTCCAGAGATGTTGGCCCGACGTCACTTATAATCAGTAAGCGGACACCAGCGTTAGGGTTTAAATTACTTCAATATACAGACATTGTGAGCTTGGGACAGAGCAATGTAGCTAAGCGTGTATTGCACGCAGGTTGTAGCCAGAACATTCTCCATGGGCGCACTGGGTTTGTTACGTGGGACACAGCTTAACGCACCTGTTGCACATAAATGTGTGCTTCCCGTTCTGTCACCTTTGACAGGGGCATCGACAGATGAAGCGTGTAGGGACACCGATAGGAACCCGTCCTTGGCTATGACCCTGACTTCACATCCCAACAAAATAGAAAACGATGTCACATCATTATGATTGTGACAAAATCAGTTTCTAAAGTGGTCTTGTGAAATAATAAAACTGAAAGATCATACTTGAGTCAAAATCATCTTTGAAAGAGACAATGCGCATTTGTTCAACGATTCGACGTTTCCAGTCCATTCGCGGTGATCTAGTTCAGATTTTCTATATAAACCAATTTCGTCGAATACCGATCGTACAACGCTGCTTGCATACCAAATACAACACGCCGGTTGTCTCTGCATAGCGGCCACGTTTTGCCTACCACCATATAGCCTAGCATTTGAGTAGTAAATATTTGACACGTCATTCTTGTTCGACATAACAAAGATTTCAGCAAATACGACAGTAGTGAGAGCGCTTGCCCACGCACGAAGAACCGCAGAGTCAGGTGTTCTAATCACTGTGTTACAAATGTCGAAATTTGAAAAATTATTTCCTTCTGAGGAATTAGAATAATGTTGTTGAACAAGAAACTGGTTAAACTGTGAATCGACAAGTGTGTTTACATAGCTATTTATTACGTTATTAGAAATATTATGAGTCGGGTTCATTCTGTCTATATATTCCACGCCATGCTTAGAAGGTATCTGCTCTGATTTCGTACTGTTAGAAAAATTGGCATCGCCCAATGGTTCAAGCGTAAGGCTGTCCTCGGTGAAAACAGACACTCCGTGTCTTAGGCTATTGAAGCTTGACAAATGGTCGATTCGATGGTTGTTGGTCGTTAACCCGACGTTGTGGTTAGTATAGCGTGTAAATTGATGTTGTCGGCACGTTACATTGAACCTATGGCATTGGTTCTTGTTACAAATATTATTGCAATAATTTTCGGCCAGTGTTTCTGCTCCTTTTATACTATCAAGTTTCGAATTTGTGACGTTACTGTGTAGCAATGAGATTCTTGGTTGTGTTTGGTCCCATGGAAACTGAGGTTTAGTCCTGTGGCCCACCTTATACTTGTCCTGCCAGTTGTCCATCTTCTGGTTAGTTATCACGCATTGAGCCAGAATACGGCTATCGTTTATTGCTAACGATATCAATTTATTCGCGGTTTGGTTAGCATAACTATTGACACAATCGCTGCTTAGGTCATGAGATTTTTTGTTGCTAGATTCAACCGATCTTTTCGTCCGTATACGATTAAGAACGGATTCCTGTAAGCCCATTGTCAATGTATCGGTTACAAATCGGAGTATAAATTCATCAAATGATAATAATGTTTGTTTGGAGGAATATGCGGTTCTATTACCTGCCTTTGGACGCGATTTTACTGACGAAATATGCTGTATTCGTGAAACAGTAATGTTTAATGAACTTCGCAATACATAAGCAGAATTCGATATTATGGCCGGCACTCCGGACCATACTAACGCCATTTAACAACATTAGGTACAGATAGTTAATCTGAGTAAATATGATGACAGAATGTTGTACAGAGTGGCAAAATATATTCTATGCATAAATAAGCTTAAGCTAAAAGGTATAAAACATCATATATTAATTACCTCAATGATCCTAAGCACTTAAACGTTTATTAAATGTTGTGAAATAAAGATATCGTAATAAAGGTGTGAGCAAAAAAGGCTGAGGAAAATTTTTACTGTCTAAAAATTTTGTATTTTCATTTATGTCCCAGCAAGAAAACAACTAGTTGTTGGGAATTTTACAGCACTAATTTAGACGCTATTCGAGTTCTTCTCGTCAACAGAGTGTAGCACGTAATGCAGCGATCACAGATAAATATGTGCCGTCACTGCACATTGTAACATGTATTGTCATGTTTATACATACATAATTTGTGGCAATAATAATGCTTATAGCTACAAAAATTGTAGCGTCACCTTCTTTATTGCACGAAATTTGTAGCAATATTCACGATTAGTACTACAATTAAAATGACGTAACAATACCAACGGTTCTACAAAACCTATTGTAGCAACAACCAACTTCGTTTCTTCGAAAATCAAGTGGCACAACTATTGCCCTAAGTATCTAACAACAATAAGAACTATTGCTACATGTTTCGAAAATGTTTTGTAGCAATGAGCATGCTCATACGTGCTACAATGTGCAGTGAGTGCACACAACTTTACTGTGGACGCTACATAATGCGGCGTTCACGTTATAATGTTCCCGCTGTTTGGAACTTTTGACCCCTGTAGTCGCGACCCTACCGTATAGACAGTCAGGGTGACACCCATACTGTATATCAAATGCCGAGGGTGTACGATACACCCTTAGCTACTATATTTTTTCTAGACAGTGTCGTACACACCCTTAGCTACCGATTTGGCGCGAATTAACTATCACGGACACCGTCTGTAGATAATGCGGTTTATTAGTCAACTGTCCTGTGGAGTTTTTCCTAAATTCTCCATATTTGTATCTAGCCCATATGAACATTGCTCAAATAATTCCGAACACTGTCAATAAAACTGCCAGAAGACACGGTGTGCCTGACACTGTCGGTAAGCGGTAATACGCGTAACTAGCTACCGTTGAAAAATTTATTAAAAACATGGGGGTGTCTAAGACACCCTGTTGTCAACAGTGTGTCTGACACTGTGTGGGGTACATAGGTTCCAAACGTTGGGGACATTATAACGTGAACGCCGCATAAGTAAACAGTATTCAAGCAAAGTTTTTCATTTTGCTGTAACTCATCGGATGACATAACTACATCTCGAATATTTTAGTTCGTAACTTTTTAATCAAAATAATGTAATAAACTTGAAAAATTCCGCTTCGGAACAAATGTACTCGCCAAAAATCCAGTTTGGGGATTTAATAATTTGTTTGCTTTGTAGTACGCCACCAATAATCCCTCTACGCTAAGTGCAGGGCTATGTCTGTTCCTAAGTAGTTTATTGCAATGTATTATATATAAGTTGATTGCAGGTAACTAACGTTTTTATACTTAGTTTAGTAAAACTTAGAGTAACTGTTGTCGGCGGTACGTGTGATGGTACTATACCAGGAGTATTTAAGGCAAAAATGATATATTACGACTACTGCGGAATGGATTAGGGTATAATCAGAACATGTCTCCCGCATCCTAGCGCTTAAGATACTTTAGAGGTGGAAAAGAACCAAATTTATCAAGCAAAGTGACATGTGCGCTAATAATCTAGAATTGAGAACAAGACAACCCGGGATACAGTCAGTCACTTATAACCCTATTTCCCTTCTCTGAAAGTATCAAACTCAAGACAAGTCATTTGTCTAAGGGTCATGATATACGTTTATCTAACTGCAAACACTGAGTTGGTTATTTTTTATTCTGAAAAATAGGTCGCAGCATCATTCAGCAACAATGTTTATATCTAAATAAATGCTAAATAATGGTTACCTAAGTGATCACACAAGCGAAGTGGATCACTATTTTAAAACGTTGTAGGCAGCTTAAAACCTTTCGTGGCAGGGCGGCTGAACGTGATATAATTTTAACAGTAAAAATTTTTGTGAAATTCAAAACTGTTCAAAGTGGTAAAACTAACATTTTATGCAACAGTTTTCTTTATTATACTGCAACCTTCAATATCCAATATTTTTCATATAAAAATGCTATATAAATAAATAAATATAAATTCCGAACATATTGATTATAGCCGGTGTGTGGCTTTCAGACAAAACTGAGACGTTTGCCATGCACCAATTTTGGCACATGCCCGGACTACAGCCATCAATTTTGTACAACACATCCTTTGAATGCACGACGCAGTAGTGTTTATTCACAGTAGACTTAATACACAGCTTGATGAACCTGAAAACAATGTGTAACAAAAAGTAAGTTATAAATACTTACGAATTAAAGATTTCTTACGGCTGTAGTGTCACCTTTGAGCTTGAAAAAACTATGTATAACACTGGTGCCGTGTGTTATTATAACTTTTTGTGTTTTACAATGAATGCTTTATAATGGCAATATAGACAACAGCCAGGTTATCGCCAATTATTCGTTTAAAAAGTTTGAAGAATATATGAAAAAATATTTGATTACTATATATATGGTTTCTCATGAGTTTTTGAACGATATTGAACAACAGTCAAACAATAATTTGAGTACAAATATTAATTTCAGATCGAAAGAACGATATGTTTATATTTTTGTACACTTGTTCAAGGGATTTTATTGCCTTACTCCACTTATTTTATTACATCGCCTCTTAATGAACATACATAGCTTGCTGATCATACCAAAATAAAGTTTAGCTGTTTAAATAATGATGAACAACAAATTCGGTAGCGCAAAGTTATAGATGTACATCTACCTGTTTGCGTATATGCCGAGCTAAGATTTAGGTGCATCATTTACCAATATAAAACTTTCATATAAAACCATAGTATTGTTTCTTGTAGCGAAATATATGTGCTGAAGCAATACTAAACGTTCTAAACGAATTTTTCTAATAAATAGTACGTAATCAAACATTTAGTCGGCTACAATAATGTGAAAGGTAAAGTCTTTTAAAACACCATGTATATTCTGTTTACAAAACAGTAAAGCCATTATAATATTCTCTGGTTTTGATTATATAGTTTTGGTTGCAATAATCGGCTGTTGATTGATATGAATCATCGTATATTGCGAAGCAGTCAGTCGGTGTTGTTTGACGGCCCCGAAACTCAAATTTAACAAGGAATCAATCAAAATCTCGCAGACAAATGTATCGGATAAGATTCCTATTTCTAGCTTAAAATACTTGATAGTGGTTATGCAGATTCTTTTTGGTACAATCTAGCCCAAGTCACCTTGCCATAGTTTCCAAGATACCTAAGGGTCTTTTCTTTTAGCCACCCCCAGCCTGAATTTGGGCAACTTTGAAGATACAGAGCTAATTTTAGTATCAATCGATTCAGCTCGATGAGGCGGTTCAGAGAATGCTCATTTCACACAAATCACTGAAATTTTTTTCGGTTTTTTTGAGGTCCCAATGGTTCCCGCTCGGGAACCCAAAATTTTCTTCTTCGGAATATGGTCACGTTGGGTACCGTTCGACTCGGTTTGATGAGAGAAATCTACTGGTATTTTATTGAAATCTACGCCACCGTTAGAAAGTTATGAGGGCCAAAGTAACCCTGAAGGGTGGAAATAAAATGCAGGCCATGCCGATTTCGATATACTAAGCCTTAGTCTTTGCCTAAGCTGAGGTCCCTTATATGAGACATACACTAAGCCTAAGCCGCCCCCGAACCCCCGCCCTAAGCTGTTATTTTTCCCTCAGGGTTATTTGGGCCCCTCATAACTTTGTAACGATGTCGTTGATTTCAATAAAATACACACCAGTGGATTTCTCTCATCAAACCGAGTCGAACGGTACCCAACGTGACCATATTCCGAAGAAAAAATTTTTGGGTTCCCAAGAGGGGAGGAACCATTGGGATATTGGGACCTCAAAAAATCGAAAAAAATTTCAGGGATGTGGGTAAAATGATCATTTTCTGAACCATCTTATCGAGCTGAATCGACTGATACCAAAATCAGCTCTGTATCTTCAAAATGGACCAAATTCGGGCTGGGGGATTAAAAGAAAAGACCCAAGGCGCCGGTGCGGGGGTTCCGTGTTGTTCGGGGTTTGTGCGGTTTGGCTTGGGTGGGGTCGGGGCGCGGGGCGCGGCTTTGGTGGTTGGTGCGGTGGTCTCGGAGGGAGGGTTGTTCGTTTTTTTGGACTTTTTTCCGTACTTTGCTATTTTCCCCACTTCTCCCCTGGAGCTATACTTTTCTTTTTTCTCTCCTTTCCATTTTTCTAATCCTACTGCCGGGCGATTTCGGCATGGTGGGCCTAGCTGGAGGGGTACTGGTTCCGTCCCCGCTTTAGCCCCTGCGGGTTCTGGGCTGTCGTGGTTCTTTGTTCGGCCGGATGTGCTGTTTTTTCTGATGGCTCGGCTCGTTACTGTGTGGAATAAAGAGCTGTTTCTGGGTTCTATTCTATTGTCTCCCCAGCCCGAGAACAAATTCGGGCTGGGGGGATAATGGAAAAGAATCAGTTTCTGGGATAGATTAGGGCAAGATGGGCGCGTGCCCAGGGCCACGCGCTGCAGGAAGCTATGCTGTTTTCCGGCGGTAGGGTTAAATAGGCAAAGCTGATTTGCAGATTCCTAGCGACAGGGATTCTCCAAGAAACCAGTAAAACCAGAACCTAACATTTGGCTTACGAACACGATTTCGTAACCAGACAACAAAATTTGAACAGGCTTTTTTCGGAACATGAATAACATTGACTCAGCAACTTTACATAGTGACATATCTAATCTAGTGTATTGCTGCAATGATGATCTTGGGTTCAATTTGAACGACATGTGTCTGTAGTTCGAGCCACTCCTACGAGCGCCATTGTGCAAGTGGTATGTTGAAAATTTCTGTTATTTAAAAGCTTTGCGAGACCGTGTTTTTGTGTTATTTGTTTTCACGATCTTGCGCTTCTTTTGAGTATACCGAAGCCACGCGGGCACAACTGTGTTCACGGCCCCTCACGGCCTTAATGCAGCCCTAGATAAGTACCATTCATTTTATAGTCGCACAGCAGAGTAACATTAAGGCAGCAATGCCTAGGGGTCCAACGTCTAGGTTCAAGAGGTGGGGTTAGATGCATCGGCGGGTTGATGCAATAATCAGTTATGACCGCAGTTTGTGTGATAATGCGCAATCCTATAACATACAGTTTAATAAAAAGTGACAACATTGGTACACCCAACCGCGACGACGCAGTTTTTATAAAATAGTTTTTATTGTGTAAAACAATTAATGATATATAGAAACTAGTGAAACTTTGTTTACTAGCAAATGATGATAATCCAGTGCTCGTTATTAGAATCATATTTTGCTTCGCGCATGCTATAACCCTTTTCACTAAAAATAAGGAGGATGTTCGAACTTATTACTTAAAAGTTTTGTGAATACTTAACATTTTGTTAGTGTATTGCACAAATCAGTATGACCAATGCTGTGCTCAGTGATGATACACAGTTGCTACCATCGCGTTAATATTTTTTACGTATATCTGAGGTTAGGAAAACAGTTTAAAGGCTGCAAATAGGTTTCTTGCAGAGGTTTTTCCCACATAAGGTTATATACCCCGCAGGAAAGCACACTGCCAGAATAGAAATCCTTTCAATGCGGAAACATTTAGAGAACTTGCGTTACATTTATAATAATAAATGGTACATACATAAAAACATAGTTCACAATAATTGTTAAGTATATTTCTATATCATAATGTTTCGTAAGAGTTGTAACGTGGTGTGCGTTGCATTTCACGGATTTCTAAAGAGGGCAAACGCGAACAAATGTCACCTGTTTCACCAATGCGATGAGCTGCCGTGCATGCTAAAAATCTGAATTGCTGACAAGCGCCGTTTTTGCTGACTTGTGACATTTGCTGCATAGTTATACACCAAATGTGCTATGCTACATGCATAATTAACTGCTTAACTATACATTTTCGAAAACATGCATCATATGCTATGTTTGCAAATACCGATCATGGCATTACATGAGCCATTACACTGTTTGGTGACATCCTAACTAGCTACCTTCGTTGTCACAAATGTAACTACATCTTGAGCTAGGTATATTGCGATCGACTTTGATTTAAGGCAAAAACAAATCAGATCTTTTATCAGACGGAATTAGTTACCGAAGCTTGTGTTTGTTTTCATCGTTCTACAACATTACTTGAAGATACAATAATTGTTTTCAGAGAAAGCTGATGTTGCCTATTAGTATTGCGTACTGCAACATTTTTCTCCTAAAAAGATAATGCGTTTTGATATGAAACGTAATCTCATTTCGTAATTCCACATTGGGCTTAATTTATATATTGTATACTTAAAAGATCCAGATGGCAAAAGTCTGGTATTAAATGACACGAGTCAAATTTTTATATATCCTCGAGCTAGCACTTTCTTGTTCAATGTAGGTGACAAGATATTTATCATCAAGATCAGTTATAAGCCATGGAATATATTAGTTCTCAGACTTTGCCTAAATGGAGCTTATGTTCCATATCGCATAACGTTCCTCGTAACGTATACTACGAACATGGCAAGCTAATAATTTTTGCATTATGTTGCAAACTGAAGCAGATAAATGTACAATTAAAACATACACGCTTATAGGGGGACATTGATTATCCCCCTGAGTGTTAGGCCTCCCTCTCCCCGGATCTCACCGGTCTTCACATGGGAGGTAACCTGATCCCCTTGAGTCTCCATACACTCCCAATCCTACCACCCCACCCCACATTCCTTTGCGCACCCAAGGAACATGTTGGAAAATATTGTTTAAAAGCAGGCAAAAATGACCAAAAATTGGTCGAAATTGGGAAAATTAGGGAACATTGGCAAAAAGTATGGGAAAATTAGTAAAATGAGTGTCAAAAAACCAAAAGTTTATCCCCCTGACGACCTCCCTCCGCCGACACATTGATCACCCTGGCAACGACCTCCTCCTCCTCCGTCGCACCCGCTGTTCTCATGGGACTTTGGACCTCATTCATGTAAGAACTAATAGCTTACAATGAAAATTTATATGCATTAGCGTTTTTATGCTGATACTAGTTAAATACGTATATATCATGTGGTTTTTTAAAACTGATCATGGCTATATCATCGTCGTGCACCTTCAAATCTAAATAAGTTAGATGACGAGCTAAGTATTTTCAGTTGTTTCAAAACTTTGTTTCGAGCTAAAATAATTCTGCAGACTTGCAGTATCTATCGGAATTGAAATGATCTAAGTGGCAGATTTCACACTTCTTAATAAAATAATTTGTATCTAATGTAACAGCGAACAATCCCTAGCCACCGCTGCAAATATAGGACACTTGGTTGAAATTCCCGTAGCACTACTTACAGAGTTTTGTTAGGGCTGTTTCCCGGATAATTGAAGTTTCCTGCGAAGCGAGCAAAAGACAGCACCCTTAGAAACGTGCTGATTGCCATCTGTTAACGCAACGATAAACAAATCTTCAAAACTGTTTCCAAACCACAATATTTACCAAAGAGTTATATATTTCCAACATATACTTTGTTTTAATTTCATGTTCAATATTACAGATGCTGATATTGTAAAGCTGGTCTGTATTGTCGAAGTTTGTGATATTTTATTTCATGTGTATAAATTCCACGCACGTAGTACCGATGTTTAGCAAGTTTCGAATCGTACAGTATTGAAATGTAACAAGTACCTTTCACGGTTGTGGTACCCTCAAAGTCAAGGAATACGAACAACAAAAGTTCTGTTTATTTTATATGGAAGATATTATAAATACTTTATCACAGACGCGGTTTAATATGCACAATATAGGCTGTAAAACAGTCTTGTATGTTTCAAAGGAAACAAAACTTTATAAAGCTATATAAGATTTATTGTCGTTGCTAAGACGTTAAGTATATAAATAATTATCAGTATATTAGAACACAAACCGTGCTAGGATAGTAGAGATAATTGAAAGAAGCCAGCCGAAAACATGATAAATCCTATGATAATATATTATCGTCGGTACGCTTGAAGCTACATAGATCCTACAAGGTAAAAAGCACAAGGTGTTTATATAAATTAAAACTAAATGAGTACCTATGGGGCAGCTGATACTTGCGTATTATGTACGGCAGAATAAATTAGGAGCCCCCGGTGGTAACTTGAAAATATTCAAGGCACAGTTCTATTGAATATTATTTGTTATTATAAGCATATATTTTGATATACTTAGATGGTTTGGAGAAGGGTTGAAAGCATTTGTTTTTTAATTAAAGGTAACTCACGCGCAGATATACCCTCAGAGCAGGGTTTGTGGTTTCAGTGATCTGACTTACTTCATAGGTGTCCGCGGGCCGTGGGTTCTGCGGGCGGTTCGGGGGTGAGCGTCAAGTTGGGTATACAGCTTACTCATAAATGTAACAAATATATGTGTATGTACGAAAAATGTGAAAAAATAAGCGATAATTTTGCCACGTTTGCTAAAGGTTGCGTATAATCGAAAAAATCTTCGCCGCCGGCGTCGGCGGGGCTGTGCGGTACCTCGGCGGTGTAGGGGGCGGATGGGGTGTTCTAAATTTTGCTTGCTTTGGAGGCTGGGCCCTATGGAGTGTAAACCTCTATGGACACCTATCACGAATGTATGGTCTCGAAACTTTCATGATAGGATGATGCACTCGTAGAGATGGGTGTTCAATCATTATTCACAAAGATGATTAGCAAATATAGTTTATCATGAGCCTATGACAAAATAAAAGCCGAAATCTGTGTACTTGACTATTAATAGAAGCAAGGAATCACCAGACTTAATATTTATCCCATAGGCATCGGAGTATGCGGTAGCTTTGAAGATAGGGTTTATAACTAATATAGATGCTTTCAAGCATCTCTTTGTACTGCATATATATTCCACTGACAACACCTTTAAAGGATGTAAAGACGCAAAGAGCAAAGAATGGCATAGGTGGAATATGGAGATCATCACAAAGCTAGGGCTGCGGTAAATTTTCTCATTCCATTATGTTCCCTCGCACATTTATGTATTGTCGAGTTTGGATTTTTAGAAAGTAAAGCTTAGGCGCTGTGAAATTTGGAAGCCCTAAAAGCCAAGTTTTGACGAAATCAGGTTTTAGTATAATTTGATATTCGAAGCTATGTGTATTTCTACTTTGAGAATAAAATTTAGTGTAAGTAATGAGCATTCTTGATTTTCCGTCTTTCACAGCATCTTATCTATGTATTAAAATTAAGATGCATAGCAAAGATTTTTCCTATTCGATCCCTGTTCTATATAAATACACGCAAGGAATGAATACAAAGCCTAAGATTGCAAAAATTAGGCAGAGTCAGCTGGTAATTTGCTGCAACACTCTAACAATCCTACGGTTTATCCCTCGTGCTCTTTGTGTTGTTGTGGAAATTCTGGTATGCAGGAGGTATCGAACACTGGACCTATTATGAGACAATACGCCAAATAGTGTAGTAACAATACGCCAAATATGGTGCCAAATAAACTTTATTTACATATATGGCATCCAAACCTATTACAGCGATTTGAAAATGAGATCTCCTACACCAACATTTAGTTAGCAAATACTTGTCTAAAATAATTTTATTTGTCTAGCAGATATGCATGATTGACTTAATTGCGTAATGTAATATCCCTATTAACGGATAAGTCGTTTAGTTATTGACAGTCTTATTTTACCGGATGACCGCTTATAAATTGGTGCAAAAATTGCCGGAATGACATTTTGGAACCGTGTGCCTTCTGTTAATGAACCAACGCAAAGACCAGCAAGAGAACTATTGTCTTATAATTCTATAAGTCTGCGTTTGTAGAACACTCGACGTCTGTGAAAGAATATCTGCTTTGTGCTTCTTTGAGAGTTCCGTTTATATACAATGTAAAATGATTCTTGATACAGAATCAGTTTGATTAATATTATCCCAGAAAATATGGTTCTCGCTAAAAATAGCTTAGATTCTTTTCATCGAATTCGTATATATTTATGTATTCCCGTAGATCATTATTCGCAGGGAGCATTATAGAAGAGTATGACACTACCCTGCGTTGTAATGTTAACCAGTGTTTGATGACGCTAGCATTTTTGGGGGTCGTCACGCACAGACTCCCCAATTTCTGAGGGGGGGGGGTAGCTCCGAACCCCCTTGAATTTTTAGGGGATGGATTGATCCGGTAGCTGCTTATAAACAAATCCCACAAAAAACTGGGGGTCTGCGCTACCCCTTTTCCAGAAACTGGGGGAGGGGTCTGCGCATGATGACCCCGACCAACAACAGACCGAAAACAGCCGCGTCATCACAGGTTAACATTAGAGTGCAGTGAAGTGTCATACTCTTCTGTAATGTAATACACTCTTGGTGAAACTGATTAGTTTATTTTCCGCATCAATGAATGTTGAGGCACGATGGATGAAAAAAATGAGAACATATTTTTCAGAACGAAGCACCTTGTTTTGGGAAACAAATTAGCAAGCTAATAACATGTAGTGGCAGAAAACTGTACAAATTAGCAGCGTTTATAATGCGTCGGATCCGATTCGTCCACGTTGCATCCGAAGCAATACGACCAAGTTCTACACCTAAATTATAGGTATATATGTACTATGTACGTATATGTTTTTATGTACGTATATATGTACGTATATGTACGTACATGTTTATATATTTTTTCACGCTACACCATTCAGTTGATATCCCATGAAATTGAGCGTGCTCTTTCGGACCGGATCGGATGCAATATGAACAGTCTATATACAAAACATGTACATATGGGGTCGGACTTAATGGGAACACACCATTAGTGTTTATCTAATGTGTATAAGGCAGATCAAATCGAATTTGTAATGTGTGACACTGTTTCTGCTTGCTTAAGTCGAACAACAGTCCATTTATATCAAGGGCCGATGACGCTCGACTAGTGATAAAATTTCATTGCGCCAGTTGGCGCTGTGTAATTAATTGGTTGCCAAGTGCAGCTCTTGGATATTAGTAAGAATTATAGTATCGTAATATAAGATGTATATGCAACACGCATCATGCAAAAAATATGACGTGACAATGAAAATTTAATGCACAATATAAAAAGCTATAAATAGTCCGACGCACAATCTGTGTTAGTGTAGAGCTTTTAGAGATACGTTACATGGAATTGATTTGCATGAAATTTATATGTTCAGGATATACTTCACTTGCCTACCTTATATGATGTATTGGATGCAAGTACGAAACCTGCCCTCATCCAGCATTTGGTTGAAATTGATATATATACCAGAGTTTCATCACTAAAGGGAATTTGCTAATTGTTCCGATGCAGCTGCAGCGTATACATTATATAAGACACACTAAATTAGCAACGAGCAGCGTTGTAAGCAGCAAAACAGGTGTGCCATTGGCCGATTGGCAAACGATGTCGCTATATTTCCGTGCGCCCGTGTTCGATCGTCGACATGTTTTTGCCTTTCTGCTTTTTTCCAAACTTTTTTGTTTTTTTTGCCAATTTTTGTATTACCATCATTAAAATAGATAACATGGCCCTTCCTAACTACAGTCAGTAACCAATGTCGCATCTAGTAACCAGCATTGCTAAGAACGCAAAACCACGTTGGCTGACTCAGAGCTTTAACATACGGGTAGAGCCAGAAACTACCTTGCTGATGTTTTGTACAATCCCGTTAATTCATAAAGCGAATTGCAAATTTTAGAGATTGTAAATAAATGTCACTACATGTACATGCATCATAGGTTTAGGTCTCGGTTTATACAGCGACAATGGCCGAGCGGCTTAGCTTGCTTTCGGCACAAACTTCAGGCCACAAAGTATTCACATGTTAGAGTTTTTGTAACAGTTAATAGATAGATCATATATATATATATTTTTATATCGTCATGAACAAGCTTTGTCGCAGCCTACACTGAAGCCGGACCATTTGGTTTCGAGCCTCGTAAACTGACCGCTGCACTATTTCAGCGTTGTTGCTCAGTTTATTGAGGAAGCTTGCAAAACGAACGAATCAAAGTGCACATGCAAACGAATTCCTCGTAACAAACTGCGCTAGCACAACGTTTCGCAAAGTGTCACTTTACGCACGAAAGGGTCAATACTGATTGATGTGATACCTGCAATTTTTAAACTCCAGCCATGAGTTTATGCTTTCATGTGTCAGCACGTGTTTGCTCCCATCTTACTTCGCAAACAGAAAGTTCCTTAAGAAATAAATTTCATTGTCGAAACATATCTCAAAAGCATGCTGCCCGTACTAAAATTTTCTTTACAAAAATATAAACTGGAAATCTGCCACGAGCATTTTGCTGACAATCACTTTCGTACGATATAAACGGAACAAATCTTCCACCAGCTGTAGATGTGGTTCGTCTTAATACGGGGTGAAATACTGCAGACGTTAAAGAATGTTGTGTTGGTCGTTAAATATTAGGAGTCTGCCATAGCTCTATTTGTATACGTTTAGACGCGCTTATTACACATTTATGTTTTGAAAAATGTACGTCAGAACTTTAATGCCGTAACGTTGCGTTGCCGTGGGGAAAAATTCCGCTCGTGTAAAGCATATTGTCTTATGTCATATCTATAACCGCTATACGTCATGAAATACGATGGGAAAGTGTAGGCCTTGTGTGTAATATGTATAAATTGTATATTTTGTTTACTACATACCTATATTTCTTGTGTTTACAACTGTATAATTCATGAGTGGTTTTTTATATGTGTGCCGTTGTTTTCCTTCTTTATTACGTGTGAACCGGGTGTAATTGATTGTAAAATGTTTTGTTTGTAAGTTTTTGGTTTTGTGCATTATGTGTGAGTCCTATGTAATATTTGTAATTGCCAGAAAATCGCAATAGTTTTGAGATCACAATTTTCCAATCACATTAAAATAAAACTTTTAAGACCTATAGTAATCGTGTTAAACTAGGCAGGGGGATGGTTTGGGCATATAGAGATTTTGATACCAAACGTCATAGGGCCCGCTGTAGATCATTCAAACCAAATTTGGCCACAATCGGCACACTCGTTAAGGAGTGACGGACCTCATCGCCTCGGTCATTTCTGGTAATAATAATTTATTTAATTCTTGAAAAATTATAACTTTAAGAAAGTGTAAAACAATTTAAAATTTTACAATTTGTGCGCCAGGGCTATAGTTTGCTTACTTATCGGATTTGAGTGTAGCCCCTGGGTGCCTTAACTGTTACACTTACATTAGCGCATATGTAAGTGTATTGTTGCTGAATTTTCTGTAAAATCTTAAAATTTGTTATGAGTTGGGGATTCCAAGAATTTCATAAAAAAGGGGTTCTCTAACGCAAAAATTAAAATTTATGTTAGAGAGCGAGTTTCACAATTCTAAGATTTCATAACCCGGTTGGCAATTATTATATTAAAAATTAACTGGTTAGAGAGATTTGAGAACTAGGATTCTTTCGAGTTCCGAGAAATCGGGTTTAGAAAAGTTATTTAAGCGGTTGTGCAGTTAGATTAGGGCCTCAGTCGGCCTCAGAAGCTGCGCGATCAAGGTGAGTACGGTTCAGCCGGCCGTTTATGAGTTTAATGTGTGTAAAAGTTATAATTGGTTGTAGTGAGTGAAATAAAGTATTTGCGTTAGTGTTCCTGCTGTTAGTTCGTGTGTAATCTACGGTGGGACTAAACACCCCTAGAACCATGTAGGCTACAATGCAAACGTTTGCGTTTCGAGGCACGAACCATGTCGAAGTTTTCCAAGTGCACCTGCGTAGCATAGTCAAAACTGCATTGTACAAGAAACCATTGATTTTTAACTAAATTTCTATGATATCCAGGATACCATGGAATGTTATGTATGTTTTCTTGTAATAGACACATTCAGGTTTTCATTGTCAGCGAGAAAGTGGTGTAAACAAAGCCTTTACTTTTTATTTAGAGCTTCCTGTAACGTCAGTTTGGCACTCAGGTGCTTTGAAGCTGGATCGCTTAGTTTGTGGCTTGGTATAGAGCAGCTGAGACATTCTGATCTGTTCCCAAAATAAGGATTCACCAATATCTAGCGAATTGCACACGTCTAAACTTACGGGTGATCACAAACTGCGTTAATGTAACAGTTTGCCACTGAAGGTTGGCCAATTCCCTTTGGATATCAAAGTGATACATTAAATTTCATCGATATGCAAAAACTACATAATGATAGAAAGATAGAGGAGGTAAATTTCGTGTAAACAAATTATTGCATTAAATTTTCGTTAATCACGAGGCGATTGATTTATTAAGTCGACTTTAGATGCTGTTCCTTCAACTTGTGTTTGCGTCATTTAAGACGAAAATGTCTATCAAATTAGTATATACGACAGCTAATGATAATCTACACACAAATCACAAGCGTTTTCTGATGAAATATCAATTTAGCTGAACCAAGGAACTCTTAATATTTTGATATTGCTTGCATTGTGACACAGTATGCCGCACCTAGCTAACATTGTCACCAAC
>JASANE010000107.1:0-39469 GCA_030248225.1 Trileptium ribeirensis | reverse complement strand
GTATTGCTTGCTCGGTGTAACCAAGAGTGCATTAGGGGAACTTGCACTCACAGCAGAAAACCGTGTTTCATGTCGCGGTGCAATTTGCGCGATTCCCAATTTTCAAAATTGGGGGGGTCCGACCTGCCCCTACCAGAAACTGGGGGGGTCCGACCTACCCCCACCAGAAACTGGGGGGTCCGACCTACCCCCCAGAAACTGGGGGTACGACCGACCTCCCCCACCCCGAAACTGGGGGTCAGGGCATATCGACCCCCCCCCCAGAAACTGGGGGGGTCAGGCCGAAAACGTCCGTGACATGAAACACGGGTTTATATGTGAGTGCAGGGAAGTGTCATACTCTTCCCTAATGCACTCTTGGTCTAACTAACCTTTTTCACAATTGTTTAAAACTCATATTTGGGAATATCGTCTACATAATTTTGAGTTACTTACCAATATATATTTTTAATTGATCAATAGCTGTCGTGACATTATTTTACGCCAATTGTTGTATTTTGGTTAAAACGTTCGTCGTTCTATGTTGTCAAGGTCAAATAATACCGTATCGGACCGCTGTCCACAGTGTTTCACTTTTGTGGGAGTTTATGCTGTGAATTTTCTATATTTGAAATTGTTATTCTGGCCTAATGGCTCCTATATTAATTGTCATGAGACAAAAAATAAACATTTACCAATGTTTTATAAGTCAAGTTCTTTGGTTAGGCGAAAGACAGCCACAGCAGTTTGCTATCTGTTAACCGTTTAATACTAAAACTGTTTTAGGTCGTATTTAAATTTGCTTGCCGTTAGTAATAATCTGTTTGAAATGCAAAAAAAAAATGAAAAGCTTCTATCTTGTGATCTATGTCAGATTGTATTTTAGGTTGACAAAAAAGAAGCTATCTATAAACGTCTTTCAAAATCAAAACCCAAACCGGTGCAAACTACTGCTGCAGTTCAAACCGATTACGTACCGAAGCTTCCACCGCCGCGTGAAAAGACGGTATGTTTAAATAAAGCGCTCAGCCGATGTATTTGATGAAATCGATAATTTGGTATAGAAATCTTATATATATTTGATGGATCTCATGCAGGAGAGGATAAGGTTAACTGAGCTAGCTTTCTACACGTCGTAACGCTAAGATCGTATCTTTTACAGTGTTTGAAAATTATTTAGATTTTAAAACATGTTAAAACAGTAAGCCGTGCAATGATTGTCTATGTCTTAATTTTAAGATGTATATATAGCTTCCCTTAAACTAGCATAAACAAATAAAGTTACGTGGGTTCAACGTATCTCACGATATATTGCATAAAATGAATGAAGATTCACTCATTACTTTACGATAACTCCACGACAATAGATTTTGTGAACGTTAATAGTAATGTCTTGGTTGAGAAGATTTTAGTTTTCTAAGAAAATATGAGTGGGCAATTCCATGCACAATCAAACTGATATTTAACTGAGAATTTTTGACACTTTTGAATAGTAATCTAAAATTACCAATTTGACTAATTACTAAGCATATTTTGTGTGGTTCAGCGTAAATTCTGCGCTATGATGTTGGTATATAGAATTAATTAGCTAACTTACTGGTGTTCTAATATTACTGGTTAACGAATTAATTCCCGGTGAACGGATATTCCTGGTTGATCTATGTCAAGGAAATCACTCTGCCTAAGTGCAAAGATTTTACGCGTTTTCTTTGAAATAACCTCGTGATACTTCTATTTAGAGAATTAATGTATAGAAGCTAACAATAAAATCAATTTTCTTATGCAAATTAGTTGTTGCTGAACGCCATTTAGGCCAGCACAGTGCTGGCCACAGTGCTTCAGTATCGTTTGACCGAATCAATTTTTACCACATATCGTAAAGTGTTGTCGCTGGTTGCCTCAGCGCTAGTTGCCTCAGCTTATTATTACTATATGTTATGTTAGTTTTAATAAATCATCGTTTAATTTTTAGGCATTAAGTTGCGGAGCCTCATTAATTGAGGAAGTGGACATAATTGATAGCTTGACAGCGGCTTCTTGATCCCCTGTTGCTGCCGATTGTGTTGGTATTTTTATTCAATAAGAATCAGCACCCACATTTCAGGTTTCAGCTTGCGACCAAAGTTTTTAGTCAGTGTTTCAGTTTCTTACCTTGGTTATTATTACCAACCTGTGTTTTGGTCGGGATCAGAGTATCGACAATTTGACGTTTAAAAATCAATGATGATTTATTTAAACAACCAAAACTGCAAGAATACATTGATGCAAGAAGGGACAACGCAATGTAAAATGCAGTATAAATCGTGAGTATAAAAGGTAATTGAAGCAGTAGGGCCAGCATTGCATTGCTTTAAACTTGTGTTTGGTAGCGAAATTTGCATACGCAAATTAATTTCGTAGCATGAACATAGGATATATATCAAAATAAAACAAATATTGTTCTAGCGACTGCTGGCGGGATTTGAAAAAAATTTCCTATGGCGTCTCAATCTTGAATGAAAACGCATGTCAGAATTTCTACTCACCGTTAACTGGATAACTATCTTTAACTCGCATGACCGTACATTAGTGTCGTAAAATAGCAAATAGCAAGTGTTTACACAACGACAGCCTAAAAGAATGCATCATGCTAGCGCTATGAAAAGTCAGAAACTGTAGTTTTCATCGTTTCGGTAGCTTATAGTTAGGTTCTCGGTTATGGGCCTTCGCGATTCACCCGCTAGGTCGGACTCTACGCGGAGTCGTCAGCTAATGTATTTTATCTTACAGCCCAGGCGATAGTCCACCTAGTGAGATACCGACTGTTCGTTTTAATGTAACAAAAGTACAATATAATAATCGATTTAGACATATTGTTGCTTTAATAAAATTAACGTGAGTACAGTTGGTTATGTTATTTCTTTTCTAGATACCGACCATGCTGTCAATTCGAATTAGACTCACAGCTTCTGATTTTTGCCACGAACCAACGTATAATGATGATTTTGCATTGTTGACATTCTTTAAAATATCTTCACTCTTCCTGTTTTTTATTTGACGCTCAAAATTTAGTTATTTTTGGTCTGAATTTTTTATTTTTTTAGTTTTTTTGTTATATTTTTATGTATTTTTTTATTTTTATGTTTTATTTTAGCCCGAAGACTTTTTTACTCATCGAGTAACTGAGGTAAATTTGAATGCAAACAACTTTTTCGCCGGAACGTTTTCATCTGTTTCTGTATTTCTTATCTTGTTTCTTATTTTAAAGTGCATGTGTCCTTGTTTCTTTTCTGTTCATGCAATTTCTTAGACGGTTTATATCCTACAACTTCTGCATGATAAATGCGTTAGCTAGGTAATAGTTGTAGCACAGCTATCGTGCGTTAAGTGATTTGTACGCACGGTTGTGACGAGTTCAGACGAGTGTGTTGGCACGAGGATGAACGAGTTAAATAACACAATTGTGCATACAAATATCTTTGCTCACGCCTGGCTGTGCTGCAACTGACTTGGAATGCAGCTAATTTAGCTAAACGTTCATTAACACATTTCAATGCATGGCTTTAACTATATAAGCTGTGTTACAAGTAATAGTTGTAGCACAGCTATCGGGCGTTAAGTGATTTGTACGCACGGTTATGACGAGTTCAGACGAGTGCGTCAGCACGATTTTAAACGAGTTAAACAGCACATACGTGCGTACAAATCATTTGACGCGCGCCAGGCTGTACTACAACTGACTTGTAATACAGCTAATTTAGCTAAACGTGCGTTAAGTCATTTTGATGCACGGATTTAACTATATAAGCTGTGCTACAAGAAATGATAAAATCCTCTTACAAAATATTAAAATCAAGTGTGGTGGTATTAGAAAGATTAGAAAAAAGAGTAATTTTAAAATTTTACTAGTAATATTTCATGTTGTAAAAGATATTATGACCAGTGTTGAGATTAATAGTCGTTGCTTAATTGCATAAATCTAGTAATGCCTTCCACATTAAGTCAACGCCACATTTCACAGAGCGCAACACAGTTTACGTGACTTTAGGTATATATAAATAATGTGAGCGTACAGATAAAAGTTTTGCTTAGGTAATGTATAAAGAAGGTTGAGTTTGTAAAAAAAGTGCAGAAATGCATATATTATATATTCTTATACACGTTGTATTAAATAAATAAACATATCCCTGAATGCATTAAGCTAATATATTAAATGTTGTATTTAAATAAAGAATTTATCAGTTTAAACATTATTCAGTTCCAAGTTCTTCAGCGTCACCAAATGGATGAATCATGAATACATAAATCCAGGCCAAATATAATTTCAGAACATCGAAAGTGGATAGCAACTTGTTTAAAAAAACTTGTTATCTGTGCTGGTCTGTAACGAGGCGCCATTCCAGATGGAAAGCTTAGCCCATATATTCTTACTCTCCGAGGGGTGGTGAGGTGGGTAGAGTGGGGTAGCCGGCATCGCCACAGGAGAAGTCACCTCGAGGGGGAGGCCGTCCAGGGGGTGGTGCTGAAAACAGTTGGCGACCTTAAGACAAATGTACTGAGAACAGTTAACCATTTTAAATAAATTTCTTGCCTTATGCTTACTGCTGCGTACTCTTCTGGTGATTAATTTCAAAAAGATCTAAGCTATTATGTTAAACTGCGGGCATTGATCATGTTCCGTTTGTAAAGAGGAATCAGTGGTAAGGTGGTAAGTTTAATTTTATCTGTTATCAGGTGGTAAGTTGATTGTTTTTTCTATATGTTTGTGTACACCAGTTGCATATGACCGATTTCCCGATTTTCGAAGGTAAGTTAATTTTCTTAATACTAGTATTATCATTCCAATGCCGGTTATCAAGGTGTTTATTAAAATAAACTTTACTTCTAGCTGTCTTGTTTCTAACTACCGTTGGGTCTTTAGTGCACTAAATTCGAGAAAAATACGCAATTTTTATACGAAATCAACAGCTTTAGACAAAAGAAGCATAACCCATTTAACAGCAAAAATACAGTCACCTATTTGTGCTTTTTAGTACTTTTGGCTATGTTCCAGCTTAACTTTGCGACACCGACGGTTAAAACGAATTTCTGCTCGTTTCTGCATTATAAATCTTGCGGCAGCTAGTGTATTTTTGTTTTTACTTTTTCAATTATTAAATTCCAATAGTTTCTACGGTAGTTGAGAATTCTCCGACCTATGTGCTTAGTATGAATACCTAGCATAACACATTTATTAATGATCGGTAAATACGCAAATGATTTGCCTATTTGTGAGAGAATACAATGCAAACTCAAATCGCAAAACCAGCGTATACGTAAAATAATCGCCGGTAAATTAGACAGTTCTGTCTCCTGCGCCTTACTGTCATTAGAGCTGTATTTTTTTAGATGCCTGTTAATGGAATAACCAAACAGTTCAAACGAAACATTTGATTAAAATGGACAATGAAATTATTTTAAATTTCATTGAAAATACGTTAACTGTTAGGTAAATCAGCTTGGTTATGTTAAAATTCAAAATTTCGAACAAACTGTATAATATTTTCGCCAGTCTATGGATTTAATTTTGTGCTGTATTGTTTATATTGACCTGAGCATCTTTGGAATTTTACGTAAAGGCACTGTTTATTTTCGGATTTGCCTAAAAGCTATTTAGTATCGAAGTGGGACAAATTTCTAAAAACTATTTAGTATCGAAGTGGGACAAATTGCTAAAAGCTATTTAGTATCGAAGTGGGACAAATTGCTAAAAGCTATTTAGTATCGAAATGGGACAAATTGCTTAAAGCTATTTAGTATCGAAGTGGGACAAATTGCTAAAAACTATTTAGTATCGAAGTGGGACAAATTGCTAAAAGCTATTTAGTATCGAAGTGGGACAAATTGCTAAAAGCTATTTAGTATCGAAGTGGGACAAATTGCTAAAAGCAATTTAGTATCGAAATGGGACAAATTGCTTAAAGCTATTTAGTATCGAAGTGGTACAAATTGCCAAAAGCTATTTAGTATCGAAGTGGGACAAATTGCTAAAAGCTATTTAGTATCGAAGTGGGACAAATTGCTAAAAGCTATTTAGTATCGAAATGGGATAAATTGCTTGCTATAAAACGCTGAGTGCATCAATGAATGTTTGTGACGTTATGTAATTGTATAGAAAGCTACAAATTCCCACTTTGCAGGTTGGGCGCTATTTAAATTTTTTTAATCTGTATACGTAAATTTAAGATAAAATTTGTATTCTTATTTCAGTATAGCAAAAGTTAAAATAAACGTGAGTACCTCTGAATTGTCTATTTTACGTTTAGTTATTTGTACGGACGCCTTTGTTCGGAGTGCTACAGTTGGTCCTTGACTTCACCAGAGTGCGATAGTTCTAGAAAGGCTACACATGCACGCATAAATATCGAAAGGCCTGATGTATCATGCTACAAAACAAATAGCATGCGACACGGGAGAAGTCATGAAAGGCGTTTTTGCCGGTGGAGGGGGTGGGTGGGTGTGCACCTCTCCAATATTACAAGCTCAAGCGGTATAATACATGGCGAACGAAAGCTAGGCTGCCACACAATTTGCAAATCTTTTTGATGTGACATACATATAACTGATAACTAAGGCTTTTTGTTGCACAATTGAAGACGGACTGTCACCCCTGTGACGAGTATATTACAACATAATTTTTTTGTTTTATTGCACTCCACCATTATAACAAATTTCGAAATGTCCCCCAGTATGCGATATTGCATGATCTGTTTGACTTCCTCTTATATTCTTAAATTTTCAATATTAATTACTAATTTTCTACAATTTCCCAGCTACATATCAACGATCAAATACAAAAAAGCAGGTTACCCCGCAGAAATGTGACAGGTTTACGATGAATATCATAGGCGCTGAAGGCCCGTCGGCTTACTAGAGTAGATAGTTCTGGCGGACCGGGTATGGCTGGGGATAACCAATATTTTTTCCATTGTCCACAATTTTTTCATGATTTGGCCACATTTTTCCGTATAATTTTATAATTTTGCTCATAATTGCCAACTTTTGGGGGATAATGCAGGGCTTCCTGGGTACATAACGCTTAGGGTAATTATGAATTATATTAACTAATATTGACCTGCATAAAAATACATGTATAATAGTTTTTCATATTTATAATTCATATTTACAATTCATATTTATATATAATTATTTTTTCATAATTTGGCCTCATTTTTCCGTATAATTTTATATTTTTGCTCATAATTGCTAACTTTTGGGGGGTAATGCAGTGCTTCCTGGGTACATAAATTATATTAACTAATATTGACCTGCATAAAAAATACATGTATAATAGATTTTCATATTTATAATTCAAATTTATAATTCATATTTATATATATAATTATTTTTTCATAATTTGGCCTCATTTTTCGGTATAATTTTATAATTTTGCTCATAATTGCCAACTTTTGGGGGGTAATGCAGGGCTTCCTGGGTACATAACGCTTAGAGTAATTATGAATTATATTAACTAATATTGACCTGCATAAAAATACATGTATAATAGTTTTTCATATTTATAATTCATATTTATAATTCATAGTTATATATAATTATTTTTTCATAATTTGGCCTCATTTTTCCGTATAATTTTATAATTTTGCTCATAATTGCCAAATTTTGGGGGGTAATGCAGGGCTCCCTGGGTACATAACGCTTAGGGTAATTATGAATTATATTAACTAATATTGACCTGCACAAAAATACATGTATAATAGTTTTTCATATTTATAATTCATATTTACAATTCATATTTATATATAATTATTTTTTCATAATTTGGCCTCATTTTTCCGTATAATTTTATAATTTTGCTCATAATTGCCAAATTTTGGGGGGTAATGCAGGGCTCCCTGGGTACATAACGCTTAGGGTAATTATGAATTATATTAACTAATATTTACCTGCATAAAAATACATGTATAATAGTTTTTCATATTTATAATTCATATTTACAATTCATATTTATATATAATTATTTTTTCATAATTTGGCCTCATTTTTCCGTATAATTTTATATTTTTGCTCATAATTGCTAACTTTTGGGGGGTAATGCAGTGCTTCCTGGGTACATAAATTATATTAACTAATATTGACCTGCATAAAAAATACATGTATAATAGTTTTTCATATTTATAATTCATATTTATAATTCATATTTATATATATAATTATTTTTTCATAATTTGGCCTCATTTTTCGGTATAATTTTATAATTTTGCTCATAATTGCCAACTTTTGGGGGGTAATGCAGGGCTTCCTGGGTACATAACGCTTAGAGTAATTATGAATTATATTAACTAATATTGACCTGCATAAAAATACATGTATAATAGTTTTTCATATTTATAATTCATATTTATAATTCATAGTTATATATAATTATTTTTTCATAATTTGGCCTCATTTTTCCGTTTAATTTTATAATTTTGCTCATAATTGCCAAATTTTGGGGGGTAATGCAGGGCTCCCTGGGTACATAACGCTTAGGATAATTATGAATTATATTAACTAATATTGACCTGCATAAAAAATACATGTATAATAGTTTTTCATATTTATAATTCATATTTATATATATAATTATTTTTTCATAATTTGGCCTCATTTTTCCGTATAATTTTATAATTTTGCTCATAATTGCTAACTTTTGGGGGGTAATGCAGGGCTTCCTAGGGTACATAACGCTTAGGGTAATTATGAATTATATTAACTAATATTGACCTGCATAAAAAATACATGTATAATAGTTTTTCATATTTATAATTCATATTTATAATTCATATTTATATATAATTATTTTTTCATAATTTGGCCTCTTTCCGTATAATTTTATAATTTTGCTCATAATTGCCAACTTTTGGGGGATAATGCAGGGCTTCCTGGGTACATAACGCTTAGGGTAATTATGAATTATATTAACTAATATTGACCTGCATAAAAAATACATGTATAATAGTTCTATGTTCTCAGTTTGTATGGTACCCTAGATTTTTTTCGCCTTTAAGCCAACTTTTAAAACGGACAAGGTGTGCTGAAATTTTACCATAACAAACTATACCGCATGGTTCATTCGATGCTGTTTTAGATTGGCGAAGATACCGAAAGCCTTACACGCTTTCGTCGTGAGTTGGAGCAGTGGTCTGCTGATAAAGACCGCGAATACAGTATAATATCGTCGGAAAACGATTTGGCACATTTATTAATTCCATCGAAAAAAGTAAATATAGTGAAGTTATAATAAAATAAAACAACTAACATGTAATAAAATGATTTTGACAGGTCAAGTTAAGTGTACATCTAAAACTCCTTTTAACTATAATCAAGTTTGGATCCGATGCATTACGTGCATCGTATGCGTGATCCAGATTTTTGGTTTGAAATTGATCGAGAACATTTATTAATTCTGTCGAAAAAAATAAATCGTTTAACAAGTGAAAATGGTTTGAACATGTTACGTGTCATTTAAAACATTTTTATATACCATCATTTTACCGGAAGATTTCTAAGTGATACCCGGGCGATCCTAATAAATAATAAAAGCTCTATATTAGTAATATGTCTAATTCAGTTGGCTTTTGAGGCGTTCTGATCAGACTATGCGTCGAGCTAGTTTTTTTCTCTATATACATTGAAGAAAAACACCTGAAGGTTTTTAAGTTATACCCGGGCGATACTAATAATTAATAAAAGCTCTATATGGGTAAAAAGACCCACGATTATTAATGATGATTAATATAGCAACAAAATATTTATCCAACCCACAACTGGATAAAACGAAATTTATAACTATGTGTAAACTAGCAAATTAAAATAGTTAGGCGAAGCTTTTTTGTCATATTTAAGAAATTTGAGCACCTTTTGACCTTCAAATTTTGAGTTCAAAAAATATCATAATCGGAACAGCATAGCCGTATTTATATCGTTGCAGGCCTATTAGCGTAGCTTCTACGATGATAACCTGACTTAAGTAGATACATATGACGTTAGCTCGTCTGGATCGAGTGCATGTGTATTGTAGCAGTAGTCTATGGCTTTGAAAAATCCATTTGTCGAGGTTTTCTACTTCTTCAAAAGTGCGAGTTCAAGGAAAATTTATATATTTTCTATATTCACCGGCACGTAATATTCCACAGAATTGCATGTAGAATGCTGCTAATAAACTTTGAAACATGGCACGTGATGTGTCTTTCTTTCTTGTATTTCTTTGATGTGCCGCTTTGATTTCATTACTATATATTTAACAATTTTCTACGTGTTCTGTTTATAAACGAATGATTGATTTAAATGCCGAATGGAATTGTGTAAAATTTTTAGAATATCAAGGAAGGTCGATACGAACCAAAATCACGTTTACCTGGAGAATCAGTGACGGCTCCTCCATTAAAGCAGTCGGTATGGCGTTTTAACTAAGATTTTATAATAAAATTCTGATTTAACCTAAATGAAATAGTCTAACGTTATAATATATAACAACTATTTGGTTAAGTAGCTTTTGGTTTTACGTTCGTAGATTTGTGAAGAAGGCAATTAATATAAACGTATTTTGTTTCGTAACATACGGCCCATACTAGTGTAGATAAGCTCCAAGAAACGTATGAAAATGGGGAAAGTCTATTGGTGTTTTATATGAACGTTTGGAATGGGAAGATCTATGGTTACCATTTGCTCTAAGAATAAGGCATAACACCGGTTGCCACATTATATCGTGTACAAAGTTACGGTTGCTCATTCATTACCTATGTTCGCCACGTTCATTTATCTTTTGAATGGTACATAAGTCTATTGGTGGGTAAATTGTATTGTAGTCCTATACATAACATTTTGAAGGGTAAATCATTTGATGGGTCAATTGTTTTGTAGTCTCATTTTATTAAGAAACGACATAAGTTAAATGAAAACATATTACCTACCACAGTCGCGATTCTGACCAAGCGTAGCACTGTATTCCTATAACTGTCTCATGAAGGCCGTAATTCAATGGAGAATTTGTAAAACCAATTTCACTTGTAACACTGTCTTGACGGATAGTTTGCTGATACACGTACCCACATACTTTAATATCAAACGACAAAAGGCTTATAAATATTAATTATGTCGCTTAGAATTTTGCTTGTTTTCTTAGATTTCTGGTATAAACTTGTGCTTATCTATTCTGATTTGAAGCTAAATAACTTGGCATAATTTTTTTTATTTGCTAGAGGCGATATGATGGATAATTATAACAAAATAATGCTTGACAAATCAAAGTTTAGACATGAATTGATCTGTATAGTAATAGAACTTGGTTAAAGATAAATCTTGGTAGAGGAGCATATTAACGGGGCCAGTACCCATGTACTTATTCGATAATGCGGTCGTTTACATAAAAGCTACGTTGCCCTCCAGTACGTCAGGCTACCCAGGTTTTTTTGAAGATGTTGACTACTCTACCTCGAAAGGTTTTTGGGCGTGCTATCACCGTTTGCCAACAGCCAATTAGTTAAGAACAAGAGTAGCAATCACCGCTTGCTCGTATTGCTTTTATAATGTTATTGGTTCTTGTTGAGATGATAACTTTTACTCTTAAATCATTTTGAGGGTATCTTCAAATCATTCTGATGGTGCTCCAATTTATTTTGAGGGTACCATCAAATGATTTTGAGGGTACCCTCAAATCACTCTGAGGGTTTCTTCGAATCATTTTGAAGACACCCCTAATTCATTCTGAGAGTACCCCCAAATCCATTGGAGGGTATCCCCAAATGATATTGATGATAGTCCCTGACATCCCAAGGAGTTCACCGAAAAACGTCGATATCACCGGATAAGACATTTACCCGTCGGACACCAAAGCATACGCGGTTGTGGTCACTAAATTATGAGCGGCAAGCCACATAGTAGGTACGACTGAGTGATTCGCCCTTGTATAAAGTTTTATCGACCAACCTTGAATCGATTTTGAAAAATGTGGGATAAATATTTTGAAAATTTGATTTGTTATCGTAATATAACTATGAAGCTGAAAATTAATGCGCTTTGTTTCTTGATTTAGGCTGTCATCATTCAGTAGCTTTGTCTAACTGATGAAATGGAGTGGAGAGTAGAGTATTTATAATTCTCCTAGCCATTAAGTAACTTAGACATTTACAAATGACAGCCAACATTTAATTTTTCTAAAACGAATCCTGCTGCTCGACAATAATTAATTTATGTGTGGAATAGCTTGGAAAAGCTTGATTTTTAGTGTGCTTGTTTATGATTTTAACGTAAACTAAACTTATTGGTGCCAGGTTTGTCGACATATACCTGACATAGCAAATCTCAACTCGCCTCTATTTAGCGCCTGGATATCTGGTTTCCTATCTTGCTAGTATTATGTGTAGTTTCCCAGCTGTGAGAAATCACGGTACCTAGCATTTAATCCAGCATGATAGTTTAGGACATCTGAAAATGTCGACAGATGTGAGACGATAAGTACTTATTTAATCCAAGATATCTAAAAAACCACGCGCAAGTTCGAATTACAGAAGTAAAAGCATTTTTCAGCAGCTTGAATAATAATAAGGCTTGATTGAAGTATTAGGGTTTTCTTCAAAAAGTTTTTTTGCCACAATCTGCCAAGGCATAGACAGTTACAGAAGTGAACAGCGTTGAAATGATATTGTTGTCGTTCTATTCTGTGTGTATGATAATCTGTTATCTGAACAAAATTCTTTTCTGAGCGATTTGGTTGCAGCTTTCACTGAAGCGTTTAAATTGCTCGGATAAAAATTAAATAAAAAATTATAATTATAACACATTTCTCTTACGTATAATTAGTTTGCTGAATGGAAAAGGCGTTTTTGGCGAGTTTAGGTGATTCTCTATTTTATTTCAAAATATGCTTTTATTTATTTATACGCTTTTACATTTTTTATAACTGAGTTATTTTTGTATGCAAATGAGTATTATTTCAAATTCGCGGTAATTTTCCAAATTCACAAAATAGTTTTAATGAAAGAAATACCATTTTTAAATAGACTATGAAATGTAGAACCTCGAAGCTTGGAAGCTAATTTGTATAAACTTCGCATTTTTTTAACGACACTTAAATTAAATGCTCTGCCGGAACCGTTTTGTAGCATGCATCAATTTGACAGTCGTGTGTAATAGACGAGTAAAATTAAGGTGGATTCATCAACTATTATATTTTGCTATTTCTTAAAAAAGTTTGTTTCGGAACGGTTTTTAATGAATTGAAATTCTCCGAAAAACAGTTTGCCAACAGTATGCTCTGCGGTTAAAATCAAGCCAGTCTGTGTTCTCGAAAATTCAAGGAAAATTTCCGAAATTTTGAGAATGAAAATTTGTCGAATTCGATTTACGCGGATTGTGTTTGCGAACAGCAGAAGCCTAACTATAGGATCGATTTTTGTGATGTTACGATTGCGTTAAATGTGTAAACGAACACGGAATAATTGAAATGCAAAATATCAAGAAATTAGGAACTGAATTTCTGCAAATTGAAGTCAAAATTCTTTTCGAGAATAAGGTATATTTTCTGGTAGTTAAACCTTCTTTAGCCAATTTTCGGTTAACAAAATCCCACATTTTTCATAACAAGGGCTTGTAACTCGATATCGGTTATTGCAAAATACGATGATTGATGGGGTCACCTTAAGTGTAGGCATGCATAGCTGCGGCAATGGTCAACCCTTATTTCGAAAACAGTGGGAATAATTTCGGTTATACTTAGATTTTATAATGCTACAAATAGCTACACAAACTTTGTGAACGCAGTTAGTAACACCGTCGTTAATGTTCGAACAACACAACGAAGCTTGTAAATGTTTTAATTGTATTAGCACAAAATTTCCATTTGTTTTTTGCGCTATCCAGGAAAAGTTATCAGAGCGTAGTGTAACGTAGCAGAGATTGTGTGTTGCAAGGGTGAAAGCTTTTAAATTCCGTCTCTGTCCGTGTGATCGTCTATAACTCGGAAACGACTTAACCCATTTTCATGATCTAGGGCTCATTCGACACGACATAGTCGATTAACTGTGCACATCTCCTAACGTTTTTGATTTGAGGTCTGATTCCGGAGTCAGAGGTCAAAATGATGGCTATTACCCAATTTTAGTACCTTCACGGAAGCAAGGTTATTTTTATTTTAACTTTAGATTTTTTCTCTGGTTATTTTATTTCATAATAAAATGCTAAATGCCAATGCCTCTTTTTTGTTCTTCGATGAAGGGTCTTGTTCTGGAGTACTGGGTTTGAGAAATGGCACCCTCGTGGTTTCTCGACCAAAAATATAAAAATTTGTTGTGACGTCCTGGGCGGCTAAAAGTTTCACTTGCGGGCTTTCGGGCATGGGAAACTCATTGCCGAAGTTGGTTTTGCTCTGCCACCTATGGTCCCCTGGGTACAGAGGTATGTGCCCCCATGGTCCGTCGACCCAAAATTTCTAATTTTATAGTGACATCCTGGGAGGCTGATACCTTGCACTTGGGGGATTTCGGGCATAGTAACTGATTGCCGGTGTTAGTTTTGTTCTACGACCCATAGTTCCGTGGGTACGAGTGGGTATGGGAGTATGACACCCTCACGTATAACATATCGATGTATGTCATCGAGAGCTAATTGGCTGTGCATGGAAAAGGCGTAGATGTACCTATGCGTCACTACGCTCCGCAATCTCGATAGAGTCACTAGCTTATATTTTTCTAATTTGGTGTTAATTATTTCTATCTGCCTAGGGTATACATCTAACGGTAATAACTTTCTTGTATCGTAGTTCCTTTTTTATTTTTTTTTGAGTAGACTTAATAACTAAACTACTAACAGTGAATACGGTCGCGGCAACATCTTATTTTTTTACTAATTTTTACAATCTTTAGGAATGGGAATATCGAGACAGGGATTTTATGGTGAGTTGTATTATTTTATGCCTGACTAATACCAGAGTGTGCTCTTTGCCGGAACTAACCGTGTGTTAGGTTTATTTTATGTGTTACACATCACAAAAGCGATTATAAGATGTACACGTTGCATTTTAACTTGGGAATGTTGATCTTAGCTTACAGAGAATGTTAGCAGCGTCGTTAAGGGGTTGAAGCAAAGGCACGTAAAAGCCGACAGGTGTATTTTCAAATATCATACTTACAGTTGTACTGGTGTAAAACTGTTACAGTACATTCAACCTTCATAATAAAACATGTGGACTCACTGCAGATCATGACTTTTTCAGTAGTTTGCGGCGGTGGTCATAATCATTGATACACAGAACTTATGAAATTTTTCAAAAAAATTAGGTACATAGCATTGACAGTGAAATATGCACAGCATATCGTAGCATTTTTATCTTTGTAACCATTGCTACAAGCATTGAGGCGATGGTCATATCCATTGTTACACAATTTGTGAAGTTTCCGAAAACCTTGGGGCACAAGTTGTGCATTGGTTTTTGTATATTAACAAATTTTGCAGTCATCCTACTTTTTGACACCATACACGATAACAATCGAAGAAAAATCATATTTTTCAATTATATATTGCAAAAACATTCGGATTTTGACTTAGTGTGATTTTCCATATTTTTTTCGCTAAAAATCAGTTTTAGCTTCAAATTTTGAGTCAAAATTTGAATGTACGTTAATATTCATATGTTAAATTCACACAGTACACCGTTGTGATGCCAATGTACAGTTGATTATCGTTAACATGGTATATTCACAGTTGAACAATAACAATAAGGTAGTTACTTGGTGTTGGTTTGTATTTATGTTTAGGTTAGGTGTATAAATTTGAGTTTCGTATGTGGCTTGATAATGTAAAAGATAGTTTTAGAAATATAGTAGCTAATTTTTTTACAGAGTCGTTCACAGTCGAATTTGCAGACTAGCAGTTGGCAATTTTCTGAAGGCTACAACAGTCCACATTCGGTGATTAGTGTCAATGCTGAACAAGGTAGACAGCCGCCTCCGACAGTGCCACAAGTTCATACCCATATACAGGTTGTATTTTTGTTACGTTTTCCGGGAATTTTCGAGCGATTGGGTACAGTCGTTTTGAGCTTCAAGCCCGGAAAATCGATACACTTAGCATATCGACTTAAATCGGATATTTCGGGGGCATTCGTATGACAGTCCACATTTGGTGATTAGTGTCAATGCTGAACAAGGTAGACAGCCACCTCCGACAACGCCGCAAGTTCATATTCTTATACAGGTTGTATTTTTGTTTCAATTTTCGAACGAGAAAATTCGGACGATGGGTGCAGTCGTTTTTAACTTCAAGCCCGGAAAATCGATACACTTAACATATCGACTTAAAACACCTATTTTGGTGGCATTCGTATTATTTTTCCTTACCTCAGCTTACCACTTCTTGTATTTTGAACTTACATCCTCCGTCATAAGTTTAATGCTTATTGGAATTCATAATTTTGATTTTGATTGGATAAATACGACAAAACTTGTGGGGGCATGTTGGGGCATAGCAAGGAATTCGACAAAGTGGGGTTTAGAGCCACTGACGTTGGCTGGCGAAAAGGGAGTCCAAGATGGGGCCAACAAAATTTTTTATTTCATACATTCACAGTTACCTCATTTTAAAATATATAAATTAGGCAAAGTTTTGATATATAATGTTCTGTAGCTTCAGGTTACAGCATTTGTGATGTAATTCTTCCTTTTTTTCTACGGCATCAAATGGATGAAAAATTTTTTTGGATCAAAAAATGTTTAGACATTCTAGAACCCCCACTGGCTACGCGATGGGGTATAGTATAAGATAGCGCTGACAGGTACTGATAAGCTTCGTTAGCTGTAGTGGTGGCCTTTAAGTTTCTTAAGTATTTTAATTGTCTTTACTAACCACGGCTAACGGTTTCATCTATGCAGTTTACTTTATGCTGCCGATGCAAAAATGGCGACGTTAATGCCAAACCTGGCACTTGTATAATAACTGCTTTAAGGTTATGTAATCAATGAACGATTATCTGTATGTGATTACATTTTCTGGTGAAAATTCAAAAGTTTGGTGACTGTGAGCCGAAAACTAGTTCTCTTCAGCTAAGGATTAATTATTATTATACAGATTATTATTATTATTATTAAGGAAATATGTTTGATTAGATAATACATTAAATTAGCAAGCCTCAATCCAATTCAGCTACTGCATAGCTTTCTTTGCTATTATTGTAATGGTACCAAGAGTAGTTCGCCGCAAAATTTGTAGTGTCCATATCATATTAATCATATGTCTTTTTTTAATTTTTACTAATTACATTTTTACGGTACAATCTAACACAAGGGCTGCAGTTATTTGATTTAACGTATGATCTTGCCGCAGGACAAAACACTATATTCGTGCACATTTTAAATTGAACTGTTGCTGCGGAAAGAGACACACCGATTGTAAAGGTTTCTATTTTCTACACATTTACTGAATATAATTTAGCTTACCTGAGCGAGACTCAATTGCGGTGTTAAATTGATCTAACTTCTGACTATAGTTGTACATTTTTTAGACCAGATTTGATTTTAGTTGCATGGTAGTTTGCTTCCTGTGAAATAAAAAAGTAAAATTAACATTTCTCTTTAAATTAAATGCTTCTTCTGTACGATTTGCAAAATTTTGAATTTAAATATTATATTTAAACATTTCTCAATAAAACTCTATAATATCAGTGGACTTGTTAAATTATATAAAAAATCGTTGTTACACCAGGTGATTGTTGACAATTTTATTTGTTGTATCAAATGTTTTATTTCAGTAGATGCCCTATTCTATGTTGCCTCGCGCAGTAACCTTTCATGAATAAACTATTTAATCAGTATTTTGTATGATGTTGAACAATCTTTTGCCGTGCTGGCGAATTGAACCCGGGATGAATTAGCTACGAGTCTGGTATACTGGCCACAAAGCCATATGTCAGAGCTGTAGCTCGATTCGTTAAGGTGCCATTCAAAGCGAGCGTACAACAACGCATGTGCAAACGTACATTACAAGATAAACTCACCCAACGTAATCACGTCACAAAGTACTATAGATCCATTTAGATCCATTGTGCACGAAAAGGTTATGCAAGAGTAAACTTAAAATGCGCCCCCAACCATCCTCTTTTGACACTATGTACAAAACGTTGTTAGAGAACAAAACTCGGATTTTAATAGCCGTATCCGATTTCCACACTTTTCAGTTCCATAACGCCATTAGCGTATGCAATTCGGCCCCTGTACTTTAACACCAATGTGTTCGTGAACATTTTTAAATTATAATATATGAAATATGAAACGGACTAATTTTTGTTCTTAAATGCAAAAATAAAATGTGTGTTCAGTGAACAACTGAATGACAATTAATTTTGAGAAAAAAGGATGGTGAGGGGCGCAGCTTAAGTTTACTCATGCATTAAGTATTGTCTTTTCCAGTGCAAGAACTCTGAATTAAAAAACTCTTACTGTTTGCAATCCAACAGACAACTAATCGATGTTAAAACATGTTATTTGAAGACATGTGAAGACAGGATTTAAACATGAAGCTGCAATTGTTTTTCTCTGTCTACTTATGCTTATGCTTCATGCTCAGTTTGTTTAGCCCATTTTCAGCCAATAATTTTCGTACCGGTGAATCAGCTCGAGCAAAAACAAGAAATAACTACTAGTCGTTACACGTCGTTACCCGAATTGACGACCGACACGGATTCAGGCCATGGAACATTGATTCGTATTAAAGTAAGTCGACCACGAACTATGTTTAAAGTACATTTTTTATTTAGACGTGGTAGTCAAATCAATTATCTAGTAGCACACCTACTTTGAAAGATACGCCGCCGGAGGATTGATCAGGCAAGGCTAAACCAATCCTTAATGCTGCTTTGTTCGAAATTTTGACTCTTATGCATAGGCGTAGCCAGGGACAAATTTTAGGAGGATTGGAAGAGGCCCTTTAATTATTAATTGTCACCAGCCATAATTTAACTTAAGTGTTTTTGCTATCACGAGTTGTAAAGGGCGTAGGCCCTAGCTTTACCCTTGTCTACGCCCCTGCTCCTGTGCGATGGAAGCTCATCCGAAATTACTGAAAGTTGTATCTCATGGCTAGGAGCTTACGATAGCCTTGTCCTAATGAGTTCGCTTGATTATGGGTATAGCTTAAGTACGCAGATTTCCGTGACTTCGGCTGCTGATGATGCAGGTAAACACGTCAACTTATAGCATTGAAATCTATAATGTTGGTTATGGTGTTACTATTATTCAAAAACGCATGTCATGTTAGTGACAAAGGATATCAAAGCTACGTTATGAAGTCTAACAAGTGGTAAGTTTTAATAATGTTATTGTCTAGACCTTTATAGCGATAAAAGTTTTGTCAGGGTAATGATCCTATAATACGCCATATACGATTTTATCATAGACAAGCACCGGGATATATCTTATCAAGATTTTTTGTTATTGCCTTGAAAGCCTGTTAGTTAAAGATTATGTTAAATCTATGGGGCCCCACAAGATATAATTTTTGTCTTCGATTTTCACGAAATGAAGTCACCTGTTATAATTTTGGCTAAGATTTTGAATTTGATTAGTTTTACCTTAGTTCTTTCCGTTTTTACGTTATAACCCAAACAAAAGTTATTGCCTTGAAAGCCTGTTAGTTAAAGATTAAGTTAAATCTATGGGGCCCAACAAGATATAATTTTTGTCTTCGATTTTCACGAAATGAAGTCACCAGTTATAATTTTGGCGAGGATTTTGAATTTGATTAGTTTTACCTTAGTTCCTTCCGTTTTTACGTTATAACCCAAACAAAAGATATTGCCTTGAAAGCCTGTTAGTTAAAGATTAAGTTAAATCTATGGGGCCCAACAAGATATAATTTTTGTCTTCGATTTTCACGAAATGAAGTCACCTGTTATAATTTTGGCTAAGATTTTGAATTTGATTAGTTTTACCTTAGTTCCTTCCGTTTTTACGTTATAACCCAAACAGAAGTTATTGCCTTGAAAGCCTGTTAGTTAAAGATTATGTTAAACTATGGGGCCCAACAAGATATAATTTTTGTCTTCGATTTTCACGAAATGAAGTCACCTGTTATAATTTTGGCTAGGATTTTGAATTTGATTAGTTTTACCTTAGTTCCTTCCGTTTTTACGTTATAACCCAAACAAAAGATATTGCCTTGAAAGCCTGTTAGTTAAAGATTAAGTTAAATCTATGGGGCCCAACAAGATATAATTTTTGTCTTCGATTTTCACGAAATGAAGTCACCAGTTATAATTTTGGCGAGGATTTTGAATTTGATTAGTCTTACCTTAGTTCCTTCCGTTTTTACGTTATAACCCAAACAAAAGTTATTGCCTTGAAAGCCTGTTAGTTAAAGATTAAGTTAAATCTATGGGGCCCAACAAGATATAATTTTTGTCTTCGATTTTCACGAAATGAAGTCACCTGTTATAATTTTGGCTAAGATTTTGAATTTGATTAGTTTTACCTTAGTTCCTTCCGTTTTTACGTTATAACCCAAACAAAAGATATTGCCTTGAAAGCCTGTTAGTTAAAGATTAAGTTAAATCTATGGGGCCCAACAAGATATAATTTTTGTCTTCGATTTTCACGAAATGAAGTCACCTGTTATAATTTTGGCTAAGATTTTGAATTTGATTAGTTTTACCTTAGTTCCTTCCGTTTTTACGTTATAACCCAAACAGAAGTTATTGCCTTGAAAGCCTGTTAGTTAAAGATTATGTTAAACTATGGGGCCCAACAAGATATAATTTTTGTCTTCGATTTTCACGAAATGAAGTCACCTGTTATAATTTTGGCTAGGACTTTGAATTTGATTAGTTTTACCTTAGTTCCTTCCGTTTTTACGTTATAACCCAAACAAAAGATATTGCCTTGAAAGCCTGTTAGTTAAAGATTAAGTTAAATCTATGGGGCCCAACAAGATATAATTTTTGTCTTCGATTTTCACGAAATGAAGTCACCAGTTATAATTTTGGCGAGGATTTTGAATTTGATTAGTTTTACCTTAGTTCCTTCCGTTTTTACGTTATAACCCAAACAAAAGATATTGCCTTGAAAGCCTGTTAGTTAAAGATTAAGTTAAATCTATGGGGCCCAACAAGATATAATTTTTGTCTTCGATTTTCACGAAATGAAGTCACCTGTTATAATTTTGGCTAAGATTTTGAATTTGATTAGTTTTACCTTAGTTCCTTCCGTTTTTACGTTATAACCCAAACAAAAGATATTGCCTTGAAAGCCTGTTAGTTAAAGATTAAGTTAAATCTATGGGGCCCAACAAGATATAATTTTTGTCTTCGATTTTCACGAAATGAAGTCACCTGTTATAATTTTGGCTAGGATTTTGAATTTGATTAGTTTTACCTTAGTTCCTTCCGTTTTTACGTTATAACCCAAACAAAAGATATTGCCTTGAAAGCCTGTTAGTTAAAGATTAAGTTAAATCTATGGGGCCCAACAAGATATAATTTTTGTCTTTTTCGTAATGAAGTCACCAGTTATAATTTGGGGGGGTTTTTTTCTTTCTTTTCTTTTTTCGTTTGCCTTAAAGCCTGTTGTTAATAATCTATGGGGCCCAACAAGATATAATTTTTGTCTTCGATTTTCACGAAATGAAGTCACCTGTTATAATTTTGGCTAAGATTTTGAATTTGATTAGTCTTACCTTAGTTCCTTCCGTTTTTACGTTATAACCCAAACAAAAGTTATTGCCTTGAAAGCCTGTTAGTTAAAGATTAAGTTAAATCTATGGGGCCCAACAAGATATAATTTTTGTCTTCGATTTTCACGAAATGAAGTCACCAGTTATAATTTTGGCGAGGATTTTGAATTTGATTAGTCTTACCTTAGTTCCTTCCGTTTTTACGTTATAACCCAAACAAAAGTTATTGCCTTGAAAGCCTGTTAGTTAAAGATTAAGTTAAATCTATGGGGCCCAACAAGATATAATTTTTGTCTTCGATTTTCACGAAATGAAGTCACCTGTTATAATTTTGGCTAAGATTTTGAATTTGATTAGTCTTACCTTAGTTCCTTCCGTTTTTACGTTATAACCCAAACAAAAGTTATTGCCTTGAAAGCCTGTTAGTTAAAGATTAAGTTAAATCTATGGGGCCCAACAAGATATAATTTTTGTCTTCGATTTTCACGAAATGAAGTCACCAGTTATAATTTTGGCGAGGATTTTGAATTTGATTAGTCTTACCTTAGTCCTTCCGTTTTTACGTTATAACCCAAACAAGAGTTATTGCCTTGAAAGCCTGTTAGTTAAAGATTAAGTTAAATCTATGGGGCCCAACAAGATATAATTTTTGTCTTCGATTTTCACGAAATGAAGTCACCTGCTGTAATTTTGGCGAGGATTTTGAATTTGATTTGTTTTACTCTAGGTCCTTCCATTTTTACGTTATAACCCAAACAAAAGTTGTTTACACAACTTATGTATTACCAAAAGCGCAAACGTGTTAAATTTGTTATTTATATCACGTTATTATTTTAACCGACACACATGATGCGAATACAAAACTTTGAGTGAGCTAGGGTAAAACGAATTGCATATTCAGAATCCTTGTCAAAAATTACACATAGTGATATAGTTTCCTCAAAAAATTTTATATTGCTTTGAGTACCGAATATTTAACTTTGAGCCTTAAGGCGTGTTCACACGCTCAAACTTTTTGCTCAAATTTTGGTCAAAATTTGAGCTCAAATTTTTAGCTCAAAATTTGAGCAAAAAGTTTGAGCGTGTGAACACGCCTTAAGATTTTTGAACGTGACCTAATGCGAAATAAATGAAGCCTCCAAATAACTTGGAGTATGTTATCGTAAGTTGTAGCATGTTGGATCATGGAAATTGATTTGAATTGCATGTAATGTACACGATTGCAGCGTGTTTAGCTTCTTCTATATTAGGTTTTTTATTCCTGGTTTACATTTCTTTATACTTGATGAACTAATAAAATAGCCTTTCGGTATGTGGTTAGACTGACAACAATATTTTATGTTATGGTTTTATTAACTTGTCATATAAATAGTATGAAGATAATGGTGTTTGTTTGTATATCATCGGCAACTGAAGTAATATTCGTGCCTTATGCTGCAAGTAATAGGTATTATTTATATTAAACAGTTTGCTTATTGTATGTCAAAATTGTATATTATATATTGCTTAAAATTGGATATATATATCAAAATCGGATGCTGAAAATGTTTCGCAAGATTTCAAATCTATGTGCTGTGATACGATGCAATACCGACTAGTTTAAGATTGGTATTTATATTATATTATTTGTATTAGCATTCGATTTATATAAGTACCTCCCTTAACTTCTAAGATGAGAATATATTTTCACCTGACTAATAGTTATATTTTTAAAATACACTGTTTCTTTTTAATTATTCAATTCAAGCAGTGTGTATAAATTACTTTAGACAATTTAGGCTGTATATACTGGTTTATGCGCGAGTAAACTTAAGATGACCCCGCCAAATATCTTGTTTTGTAATTTTGTATAAAAATTGTTATGGAACATTTTCGATTTAACATAATTCGGTTTAACAATGTTCTCAATAGAAATCTAGCCATTTTGTGTTCGCGAAAATTTAAGGAAAATTAAATAAATTTTTGAGAAAGAAAATTTGTCGAATTTGTATTAAACCGGTTTGTTCGCTAACACCAAGATCTTAACTGAAGAATCGATTTGCTTGTCACGTCACTTTTGCATTAAATTTGTTCGCCAACACTCTATAATACACATTTAAATATTTATGCATTACAGAAATTGTGCAAATTGAAAACGCCAAAATTCTGTTCGAATAAAAGGTATAATTTCTGGCACTTGGATTTGATTTTGCCAATTTTCTGTTAGCGAAAAACCGAATGAAATTCAGCCTATTTTCCGTAACAAGGGTTTATGATTCGATATCGGTTATGACTAAATATCGATATCACTTGGTGGGGTAACCTTAAGTTTACTCGCGCATTAAAGGCGTGTTCACACGCTCAAACTTTTTGCTCAAAATTTGAACTCAAAATTTGATCAAAATTTGACGGTAATTTTTAACGAAAAATTGCGGTATTTCAAAATTTGATATCAAAATTTGAGCTCAAACTTTTTCAGGTAAATCATCTCGTTCATAATTGGCTAGAGAAATATACTTGAAAAATTTGAGCAGTGTCCACACGTTCAAACTTGCTGAAAATGCAAAAAATATGCATTCAAATTTTGATCAAAGTTTGATCAAAATTTGAGCTCAAATTTTGATCAAAATTTGAGCAAAAAGACTGAGCGTGTGAACACGCCTTAAGAAAATTGATATTGCAATGCGTTCTTGTATTTGAGCTTTAGTAAAACAATTTTTTTCGTGTTACAAGAGCTTTAGTAAATTCCGGAAGCATCTCTTGTAAATAATGAGATTATATGAGACACACATATATACACATGTACATGGTCACGCGGCGTAGCGGTTAAAACTCAGGTCTTGCAATCATGAGGTCGCGTTTTCGAGCCCTCCTGTGCGCATAGTCGTCTTGAGCAAGAGACTCAGGTCACGTTGCTCCAGGGTACCCACCTGTAGAACGGGTATGAGTTTGGTTCAAAAGTAAACAGAGTTCTCATGTCGGAACTGGCATCCCTTCACTGTTTGTGCTTCGGCAACTCTGGCTGGAATTGCCGCGAAATAGGTCATCAGCACCCGCACTTTAAGTATACCTTGGGGACCTTTAATAATACCAATATATATCTATATATTTAAATATATGTTTATATATAGAATTATATATATATATATATATATGTATGTAATGTTATACAATGGCGCAGATAATCATTTTGTGACAAATTTAGCATAAAGTGATAAATTTCAGGACGAAAGAAGCAAGAAGCCGCGATCAATAATTAAATCCGAGCGCGAACTTGTGCCACTAACAAAACCGTTACCACGGGTAGGACCGCCGGCTATAATACATAGCCAGCCAGCTATACCTAGGGTTAGTAGTAGTAGTAGCAGTAGTGGTGTCGGGAGTTTCGTTTTACTAAAATTTAAGAGGCCCATTTATATTCGTTCAAAGAATTAAGATTTTTTAGAATCTTGAAGCGGTCAAATTGCTGAAAATGTACGGCAAGGTTCAAACTTACTACTGCTAATCGGTAGACGGCACAGATTTTGGCTCTGAAAATTTTTTTGCGGTTAGGTATCGACAGCAGTGCAGTTTACGTAAACTTTTAGTGTCTTCGTTTACTTCGATCTAATATTGGTACATTTGATCACATTCAATCCCATCACTGTTAAATAGAGTCATTTCGTTAACCCTGGGCAATTCAAAGTTAGTTGAACATTAGTTTTGAATCCATCATATCAGCTTTGCATAAGTAGTTAGGGATTAATGCTTTACAATGCTTGCACGACAGTGCTGTTACTAATAGAGTCATTTTCTGGGTGTCTGGCTTTATTTGGTTAATATAGCAATTTCTTATGAGTATATGCTTCTTTGGTCGTCATGTTAGTACCCTTTTATTAAAGATATACCCGCCAATTGCAGTTGGAAAACACCAACAGTTTTATTGATTCGACATAACTTTACAAAATCATTGGCATCAAAAATTTGCTTAAAATTAATATCTTTTCTGCATCGATATATTTCTATTTTGCTGAACTGAGTGAGACTCCATGCATAAATCGATGTTCACATTAGATCCAATTCGATCCGATCCGTTCCGATACGATCTGATCGGTTTCCATATGTGCAGCATATAGATCACACAATATTCGATCCGACCTAATGAAGCATGCATAAATTTATCCGTTCATAATTAGGTAATATCGTGTAAAAAATACGGAAATATACACCAAACATGCCTATAGGGGCATTACTCCCCGCGCCGCCTTCTGAGGGACCCAACGCGCGCTAAGGGCACGCGTAAAATTTTGGTAAATTTGGAAAAATTTGGAAAATTTTGACGAAAATTACCACAAAGTGGAAAAACTGTTGGAAATAGCAAAAAATGGGGCAAATTAGCAAAATTGAGGACACTGGCCGAGTTTTTAGCAAAGTTGGGGAATATTCTGGTTTCCCGAAAATTTCTAAAAATTTACCCATCCTCCCCTGACTTACCAGCCTCCTCATATCCCTTCCCCCGACGAACCATTACCCAAGCTAAGCCGACGGACCTTGACTAACTATAGCGTGCACACGTATCTAGTAAACACAGAAATTGTTCGTATCATATCGGGTGTAATATGAACGCTAATCGGATCGGATCGATCGGACGCAACGTGAACACGCACGAAGTCTCGGTATGTTAGCAATTATCTTCTGTCATAGCCGGTATCTTTTCAGTGACTATCGCGCAATCTAACCAATATGTTAGGTCATCTTACCTATGGTACTTGAACACAAATGAAAAACAACTGATTTTTAAATATTCGATATTTAAATTGCGGCCGGTATGTTTCTGACCAAGACCTTACAGATTATGCCGGTGCAGTTTTTTCCATGGTGCTTACGTAGACCTCGTATTAGCCTTAAATTGCGGCCGGTATGTTTCTGGCTAAGACCTTACGTATAAAGGGGGTGCCGATTTTTCCATGGTGCTTACGTTGACCGGGTATTAGCCTTCAACTTCGACGCATTGATTTTTCATAATACCGGAGCTGACGAGTGATACACGGTATTTGGCTACGACTTGTGATTATATGCACTGTACCGCTAGAAATTACCTTGATATTGTCTTATACGGTTAGCTTATATACATGTGCCGATATACAACTGGGATACTGTCGGAACATGTCATGTTTCCCCAGCTATAGCAGTGGAGGCGCTTGATACGAGCACCCTAACACAAAAATTTATAATTGTGAGCCCATGCTGAAGTTCAGGTTTAATAGTCCTGGGCTTAGGCTTAGACATTGCCATAAGCTTAAAAAATATTATGCAAGCATTAGATCGAAAAATTTTGACATCCTAGGCAAGGGGAAACTTGACATTTGCCATGCTGGTAATGTAATCTTCGTTTTGTGGTTACAATTTTGACTGTGCTCGTATCACAATCCAGTCCTCAGTTGCATACTATCAGATTCAGGAGTTTTCCTCTTTGAACGTATATTCCACGAAATTGTTGTACAAGAAAGCTAGACAACGTTTTATCTGTTTGCGGATATTATTTAATTTTGTTTTTCTGCTATAGAGCGCATTTTATAATTTAAAAACTTATTTCCGCTGCATTGCAAAAATTGAAATCTAAGACCGACTTTTATATCATATCCCTAACATAATAATTTGCTTTAATGTAAAATTCTGCGCGCGTTTAGTACCCTTTGTAGCAAAATTAAAAAAGCTTAATAATTTAGTGCTATACCTATATAACAATTTTGCGCTCTATACTGTGGTCCTTAATTTGCTACATGGGAAGGTTATTATCGTTTATTAAATTATTGCAACTAAAATTGCTGTAGATAAAGTTTGCATGCGAGTTTATGGTAATGATTGTTTAATTTAATATCCGAATATTGGCCGGTTTTGACGACCCTTGGTTTTTAACGAAAAATAGAAGCCTCTTTAGTAACCACGAACTTTCTTTGTGCTTTCATAGCAGCTACATATAGAATATTAGTAGTATATTGAAAAGCTCGTGTTGCGTAGAAATGCATCATTTACCTTAAGATGTGTGCGGCAGTGCGGGATTTTGTCACAGTCGGCCGCGGCTTTAAAGACACGCTTGGCTATCCGCGATTAGCCAGTGTGACATTTTTGGGCAGAGCCAGACCCTACAAATATATTAGCTAATAGTAAAACGAGGCTGATAAATTGTCACAAGGGCTGGAATCTGCTCTAAAACCAGAAATAAGTGACGACAGTGGAAAATCACGAAAAAATGGAAGCTGGATATACATATGGTCATATATTCATAAAACATCCTTCCAGCTACCATAGCATAATCTTTATGTATGAAAGGGCTTGTTTTACATAGTTACTAGGTTGGCTTGTAAAAGGCGCTTAAACAAAAATTTCGAAAATAAGGATATTTACGTATATGTTTCCCAGAATTTATGCGTCTAAGTTTAATTAGTATTAATATTGCCTTTTTGGGCCTAGAGCTAAATATTTTTCCTGTAACACAATCTGCTAAACTGTATGTAATAAATATTTTTTCAGTAGTCCGCCCCGGCTATCAAACCATCAGACATAGCCGCTCCCGGCTCGTGGAAACATACAAGCATAACTTAGCTATTAATTTTATATATGAAAGGACGGATGGGGCTGTGCCTTTCTGTCACGAGCCGGAAGTGGCTCTTTGACAGAATTCGGCGCTAGGTGCACACATCTTAAGGTAAATTATGCAAAAGGAACTAACTACTTCCATTGACTAAACGCCAAAACTTCAACCTACTTCTTGGATTTGAACAGCACATAGCCTGTTTTTGATATAACAAGAGGTACCGGCTCGATTTTTGAAAACAGCGTCAAATTTGCTACAAAACAAGAAATTGTGGTCAATTTCTACAGTATTCTGCTTCCAAATATTATATTGAAGTTTGTGGATATCATTATTTCTATAAGTTTCACAAAATACTACAGGTTTTTCCATATAAAGCCAAATATGAAAGCTAATATTGACATTGAATTATTGGAATTTTATATAACTTAAGTAGTCAAAGCGATTTTTAAGGACTTTCTACGAAAACGAGGGCAGCGTAATAAAACCCTGATCATAAACTGCAGTTTGAAACGCATTTGTGAGATCATTTTATCCTTATCCCACAATAACTTGTTTGGTTTAGTTGTACATTTATCTGACTTAGTTGTTTGTAATATTTTATTCAGCCCGTACGTTCATTAAATTCACAAACACTTGTAGGAGCATAGTCATAAAACAGGTTTATTACCGTTAGGTTTACCCTGGGTAATAGCGACCATTAATTGTTCCTCTGCTGTGTAACCTATGAGTAAACTAAACAGCTGTTCCAGCAATCTTTATGATTTTTTCAATGGTTAAACAAACTGTACAGACGCATGGGTTAGGATGTAAAGGAAAATACGAATCGTCCGTCCAAAAGTGTAGAGCTTTTGTAACGGTTTCGCAGGCTCTAACTGCGAAATTCCGGTAGCTAGCTTTACGGGCGAGGCCGAGTGGTCTAGCGCGCTGTCTCGTGCTACCAGTCCAGATGGTGCGTGTTGGCACCTGAATTGTTGATTTGGAGTCGATTTTGTTCCAAGCAAATATATGGTGCTCCTAACATAATCATTACATTATAATAAGATCATTATGGTACTAACGTGGTACTAAGAAAAGGCGATTGAAGAATTTCCTATGTCGTTTACTATATTGATGTGAATTGATAAACGATGAATTTATATGCAAAAATCCAGACTATGCTGGTTAACAAATATTAACTAACAGAACTATAGAACCATAGATCACGATATAACAGATTTCCGGTTGAACATATATCCACAAAATTGTAGAAACACAACGGTCCGTGCGAAGCATCTAGTATTGCATAGTATATATTTGATTTATATATATTTTAAATTTTGAACCATGGAAAGAAACGCGTTAAGAAAGCCTATTTCAAGTTCAGTATTTGTACACATATCGCGGAAATGACGGCTTAAGAGAAAGCATATAATTAACCCAATTTATGTTAGACCTACTGGAAAGTTTATCGTTCTCAAAATTGCATAACCATAAATCACAACACATTCAAACTAGAACACAAACTTCATGTATGCTCAATTCTCGTGCACTAAATTTTTGAAAATACATACATCATGTTTGTATTAAATACACAGTTATTTAATGAAGAAGGATAACACCACAATAGTATTTTGCTTCAAACATTTTGTCTCTCAGTTGAAAGTTTTTACTTTTGGTTCTGTCCATTTTAATGATGCGACGTAGACTGTACAAACAAATATTTTTACTGTTGGGTTTAGCCTAGGGTATACCAAACATTAATTCGGCAAAAGTAGTTATAACCTCTCCAGTTTCTGAACTCAAAGACGGAAATATCCAAATGTAGTTCCAAGTTTTAGGCAAGGGTAACGGTCACTTAGGAATCAACACATGTTGCGACAGACAGTACTCTGAGCAAGACACACCATAAAATCAAAAATAACAAAGTCTTGTTCTAAAGATAGATTATCCTGTTGCTAGGTTACCGATTCTCTTGTTGTTAGGTTGTCGCGCTAAACCAAACTTTTGCTACACAACGGACATGGCTTAGCAACACTCATGCGGATATATGTAATTTTGTTACCATTGATTGGAGTTAACTATCGTGCCTATACTGGTATAAGCAGTGCTCTGTATGTGTCTCCTGCCAAGAGCTGAGATAAAACAAAGCCAACTTTTAAAACAAAATATGTCGAATTTGTTGTTTCTGCCTGTTAACATGGTAACCGCTAAAGTGACGTTACAAAAATTTTTAAACAAGCGAATAAGAGAGCAAAACTACCAAATCCCAATTCCGTAGGTATGCTTTTGTTATTAATTGAGGATGACAGGCGGTGTTTGGTTTAAATTTCGATTACGAGTATACCTATAAGCTACACTTTATAGAGTCGAAATTTTCCTAAAGTCGTCCAAATTACGGCATAAATTGCTAAAAGTAATATTGTCGACTAAGACTTGTATATATTTCGTTGTCATAATATATAGTTTTGGAATTGTTGTTCTATTGAAGGTCGTGGTTTTACCTTGTATATGTCGTTTTTTTGATAAGTGGATGCTGATGAATTGATGCCAGTATTTATGTATAGCTATGAAATATGGAGCTATATATTTTCCGGATCAGAACGCCCATGTTAATGCTATCGTACTTATCATTGCAAAGAATGCTCGGATTAGCATAAAGTTAGGCTATGAATAATTATTGATATCTATTAATTAAAGTGTATTACTTTTCCACTTCGTTAGATATCAATATTACTTATGGTTTGATCAGGGTAGCATATAAAATGCAATGGCGCTAAACCCAATGGATCTAGCGCATCATTTAGTATTAATAACGTGTGGCTTTTATTATATGAGAGTTTTTGCATAGGTAAGCGTCTGGATTCCCTATTGAGCTTTTGTTCTTGCGATTTTTTACAAATAAAATTAATAAATGTTCAATTATCACGATATTTGATATTTCACAGACTGCAACACCTAGTATATCACAATAATCGTTAGCGTCACCCAATGCCATATGAAATAAACTCACATTTTCAGAATTCAGGAAGGCAGCTGTGTACCGCAAGGAACAATAATACATCTTCGCCTGATGAAAATTACATTACCAGCTTAGATTTACTATCTGAGTATACATACTTCCCTTAGCCGTGCCGTCTTGGGGTTCGGGCATCGGTCTTGGGGTTCCGCCGTCCGCCGATAAGGAGGATGCGGCGTCTTCAGCGCCTAATATGTGTATGTCGCCTTGGGCAGGATGTGTTCAGCGCCTGCGGTGCCGGCACAACGAGGGGTTTGGCGCCTCATGTAGAAGGGAGAATGGGTAACCCTTAACCATTTCAGTTGAGTTCGACATTTTATAAGGAGCGCATGACTGGATATGAATTGAAAATTTTAATGCGAATATACAATACTCAGCTATATTTCTCATTGTAAATATTGCACTACTTTGGATAAACGCAACACTACAGCGAGGTCCTGACGCATAGTTATGTAATAAAAGCTGCCATATAGTAAGCTCGGCATAATATTATTTGGAAACGAATGGAAATTGATTCGGATCAGTTGGCGACGCACCTTTACATTTGACATAACTAAAGATACTAAAGGCACAACTGGGAGATATGTATATCATAGGTTTCTATAAGTTGACCATGGGGTTACTTGGGGCCCTTTACAGGTGGGACCACCCTTCAGGCCAAATCTGTCCCGCCGAAGGCTCTGCAAACCCGTTCCGCTGCTCCAACGGCACGTGGAAAGTCTTTGGCAAAAGGGTAAGTAGGCAAAAATAAGGTTACTTTTTCGAACTTGGTGTGAAATTAGCAAAAGATAGGATAAATTAAGAATAAAATGCGTTTCAAATTCGCGAATATTGGACGTAAAATTTCAAAATTTTAAGTCCCCTCCACGCGACTATTATATATGGGTCTTTACTATTAGGCTGTTTTTTGCAAAAAAAATGGTGTGTTCTCTCACATTTAGTGCAGCCAAAAGGTCCAGCGTTAGCTTGGTGTACTTTGCAAGCGTTGTTGGCCATAGAGCTAAAATGACCAAGTGTACAAACTTGCTTGGTAATTGTCTGGTATCCTAATGTCCTTTTGTACAAATATATGTAGTACCGTAGGGTAATAAATTTTATAACCATCTGCTTCTATATGATGATTCGGCGCTGTTGTGGTCTTGGTTGAGCCGATGGGTAATTGCCCTAGATCGTTCCTATCCCGTCTGAAACATGCAGCTGTTGAGGTAAATATGAAGACTGAATGGTGTTTTTCCAATCATTTCAATGCCACAAAAATCCTAAAGCTTTATTATGCAAAGCGTGCATAAGAAAAGAGTGTGAGCTTTTGGTGAAGAGCCATACTCTCTCTCTTACGCACTACTGATTATTATAGTAAAAGATAATTTGTTATTAACTCACAAAACATCATATAGCACTCCTTAAATTACTGTGTTTGACTCCTCTGCTAAGTACGTTATTGGGGCCAAGGTGTTGTTGCACTCCTCCTGTTTTCCTGTAGTCGTTGCCTGTATGGTTTTACTAGTAGCGGGAGTTCATAATCGCTTCTTGAGTAGAATATCATACTTCACGACATCGCTGTTTAAACGCGTCTTGATGTGACATGAGCCATTTCACCAATCATTAGGCACTATAATTAGGAGGGGTATGAACAAACTTTTGTCGATGGAACCATGATCCACTGGAGTTTTTGAATCACCACTCTGAAACTAGAGTGAAATACGGAAGACGTGGACGGCATCATGCTCGACGCGTTTATACGGCTATGGCAAGACTGTTTTCGCGCAACAATCATGAATTATTGCTTGTAGGTTTTCTAAAATAAACGCTTTCTGACCGTTTTCCAAAGTGCTGGAAAGATAAAGCTCAGCCTAAAATTTTAAGATTCTATAAACATTTCCTGAAATGGATCTACAAAAAATTTAATCTGAAGTATTGGTTACTTACTGCTCATGTATATTTTAAGGTGTTTTGATAGTTTCATAGGAATACCACGTTGTCATTACAGTTGCAAATAATTATCTTATTCGTACTTCGATATAATTACACACTTGAGGTGCAGGCAAACAGAAATGAGCTTTCTCATTCAATTCTAGACTACTAAAAATTGCATTAGATCGCAGCAACATACCTCTAAAATTTTTATTATTACTCAGAATTTGTTTTGTTTTTGTTGATGGTTTTCAGGAAAATAATCAAACCGTTCAAGAAGTTCGACGCGTCGAAGAAATCGAGCGAACCGTACGTGAAACAAAACGAGACAAATCATCGAAATCGGAAAAATCTTCATCGTCCAAAAAACGTAAGGACAAACATGCGAATTCTTCGTCGGCGTCACGTCATCGTCACGGTCACCATGACTCATCATCATCGTATCACAAACATCAGACAGGTTCTAGTAGGAATCGTTCTGCAAACTATCGAATATCGCTCGACGGTACTCCGTGGCCTAGTAGCGGTAATTTGACAAGGCATCTCAGATGATAGCCAGGGGTCGTTGAATGCATTTTGTGTTCGGTGGTGGTGACCACACAGTTTGGTTGCGGGTTGTAGTTAATGTAGATGTGAAACGTGAGCTACATTTTTTGGAATATCAAACAGACTTCTGTACTGTCATAGTTACGTTATGTTTCGTATTAAAATGTGGTAGCTTTTTCTAGCGTAATTGAATCATTGTAGCCCAAAATTGAATACCAAGATAACTAGAAATCGATGTAGCTTTGGTATGGGCACTTTAGAACAAACTAAGTCTGAACCCAATTATAGCCAAGCAGGTTTGTCCATTTGTTGCCTACGGAATCCTCACACTAACCTCGATTTTATTTACTACAATATAACATATGTTTATTTACTTGTAGCTTGCAAAAATTATTTAAGTTATTTTTTTCGTTACTGGTTCATTTTACTTTATTTTAGCTCATTTACATATTTATTTTAGTGTTATGTTTGTTTTGTTTAAATTTTTAGTATTTTTAACATGCTCGATTTAAGCTGAACAACCATCTCCAAGTCCAATTCGCCATCGAACTCCCGAACGTCAACGACATCGTGTTGAGACTCCAACGCCACCGTCAACTCCGACAATAATGGATTTAGCTGAACGGCCACCAGCTAGGCGACAAGCCTCGCCGATTCGAATTATCGAAACTGTTTACGTAAAAACACCGCCTAGTAAGCAAAGCATGTAGGGGCGACATTGCGTTGGGCTGGGCTTCTCAACAAAAATATATATTTTACAACAAATTCTGCGGTTTTTCATATTTTATTGGCATGGATATGAGTAACAGAAATATTTGCAGCTGTACGAGATAAGCAGGCACTTCAATATTTTACTTAAACACTCTTGTATACAAAATGTATATTATGAAGGATAAATTTCAATTTCAGACAAAGGTTTGGTTACAAACACTATGATATTGTGGTTTGTGAAGCACATCGTTGTTCGTTAAGAAAAACATTAATAAAAATATAATTTCAAATTTTTTTTCGAGTTAAAAGTCGCCTCCTTCCGCAAAAGTTATATCTAGCTGGTTTACCCATAGTTATACTTTTGACTATCTTCTATAAAAATGCGACATTGCTAATATAGACGCTTCAGTGGGGTGTATGTATAAAAAAGTCGGATAAACATGAAATTGGCACTAGGTGACAATCCGGGTTATTATGTCGAAGCATTGTGTGTAGGCTGGCCATGATGATTGCCCTTTACACCGCCCATCATCTTGTCCGCCTAGACCAAAGTCTAGCACCTGTTTAATGCATAGGTACTCCGAAGCAATTGTGGCTGAGTACCTTGCCCAAAGGAGATTAGTGCGACCACTGGATTCAGATTCCTGACTTCACGATTATGAAGCCACTCGGCCACGCGGCCACTTAGGGGTGTATGTATGCCTTGTACTAATGTATGTATGCAATTTACCAACAAGCCTAAATTTACCGACGTATCAGTTTGAGTTCACATCTGTTTATTTATATCATTGTATTTCGGTACACTAACACATTAACCGTTAATTAGTTCACATTGAGCATATTTTGACACTGGAAAACAATGTAAGATATAGTATAGTTTAAATATTTGATAAATTTTTTTTACAATTAGATCATTTAATAGGGACACAGATTGCTAAATATTTACATAACAATGCCGGCATGGTTTTGCAATAATATTTGGTTCATTTGAATATGAATTATTTGTTGAAGATAATTTTATAAAACTTATTTTATAATTTTTGTTATAGAAATTGGTTTCGCCTACTCTTGTATTTTGTTTTAACAACTGCTTTGAAGTATTCTCACACTGCTGTATATAATAGAGTATATTCGCTAATGCTTATCATTTGTTTTTTAAGTTATAAGATTGTATATACACTGTATGAGTTATCTTAACTGGAATTTCAGCCATGTGTTTAGTTTTTCATGCCAATCAAATCATTTACATTCTTAAAGGGAAGCACACCACAGTCGTGTAAATTGGGATATCTACCTGTGTATTGCCGATTTTATTACCTGAATAAGTTGATAAATGAGCACCAAAACTAATGTTAAATTTATAAATGCGACTATCACACTTATCATTATTTGGAAGTCGGATCTCTCACGCCAGTCTTAAGACGTGTTCACACGCACAAACTTTTTGATCAAATTTTGATCAAAATTTGAGCTCAAATTTTGATCAAATTTTGATCAAAATTTGAATGCATATTTTTTGCATTTTCAGCAAGTTTGAACGTGTGGACACTGTTCAAACTTTTCAAGAATATTTCTCTAGCCAATCATGAACGAGATGATTTACCTGAAAAAGTTTGAGTTAAAATTTGATCTCAAATTTTGAAATATCGCAATTTTCCTTTAAAAATTATCATCAAATTTTGATCAAAATTTGATCAGATTTTGAGCTCAAATTTTGAGTTCAAATTTTGAGCAAAAAGTTTGAGCGTGTGAACACGCCTTTAGTATTAACGCAATGAAGACTTGACAGCGACTGTTTTAGTGATCAGTAAATAATCTGGATCGGTTGTGTTACCTTACGATTATCGAACAATCGATAATTTTGTTTTGACTGCATACAGGCATTATTACAACGTTTTTGGCTTGGCGTAAATGTGGTTGGGTCAATTTGTCACATTTTCTGCAACATATATAATGTAGATACAAGCCGGATTTTGTTTTTTCTTGTTTCACGGACATCCATTATCCGGTTGTAACAACCTTAGTAGTCGTTCGTATATTTATTATGTTGTAAAGCAAGATTCGTTTTTTGGTTAATCCAAAAGACAAGCTATAATTTACAGTCTGATAAAAAGTGAAATCACCGACAACATACATATTTTATATATATACAAGCCGGATTTTGTGTTTTGTTGTCTCAGGGAAATGTTTTAACAACCTTACTAGTCGTCCGTTTCTTTATGTTGTAGGGCAAGATTCATTTTTTGCTTAATCCAAAAAATCAAGCTATAATGCACAGTCTGATAAAAAGTGAAAACAATGACAACATACGTATTTAATGTGGACACTACTGGTTTTCGTTAGGGGTTCCACTATTACTATATCGCATTCTTTTGTTCTGTTTGGAATCTTTACTTCGATAAACTTCGCTGACCATGGCGCGATATTTGTTTGTATGAACATTTGCATACTTCGATATGGTTCTCGTCTTCGTTTTTTGGATTGATCCCATTTCGTTGACTCGCCACCTATCAGTTGGCCATTAATTACAATTTTTAGCTGATGATAATCGAAGGCTGCCGGAAAATCATGTCCATATATCGTAATCTTTGGAAAATTTCGGACTACGACGAACTGTATCTTTCGTGCTTTCTCTTCAAGATAGACTTGTACTAAGAAGAAGCCTATCGCTGTTTCTGTTAGATCCCCATTAAATGCTACTATGCATGGTGCTGTTTCCTTGAGCGATAGATGACTAAAATACTTTTCATACTGTTCTTCGCTAATGATCGTTATTTGTGACCTGGTATCAACTAGGCCTCGAAGTTTCTTACTTCCTTCAGGGTACTTGTCGATATAGTATCTTGACAGTCATTGCACCGTTCGTGTTCTTCTGATCCATCCACCTGATTCACTTCTACGAACGTTTCTTTCTTTTCGTTCGCTGATATATCTTCAAGTTCTTCATTTTCTTTTGAGACGTTCTCTTTTCGTTCTACTCCACTCGACTTTATTGTTTGATTGTTCGTTCTTTCGTTTAGTGGACATTGGTTTTTCGTGCCTCAGGGACAGCCATTATCCGGCTCTAACACCCTTATTAGTCGCCCGTCTCTTTATCTTTGTTATAAGCAAGGTTCATTTTTGGTTCATTTGCATTATAAATGTGGTATTTTTGAATATGCATTTCAAAATATACACCAGCTAACAACTTCGTTTTCCACAGTCCATTGCATTTTTGGATTATTGCAAAAGCCAGTATTACGCAATGAAAGTGAAGTTAAAGAGTCAATTTTCTCAAAAAATAGAATATATATTCAAGTTTATTTATTAATATCACGTTGTTGATCTCTACTGTAACGTTGGTTGGTAAGACATCCTTTAGTTTAAATTTATCAAAGCCAACGATAATAAATGAAGTAAGTAAAAAGTAGTTTTTTTAAAACTGAATATCACTTCTAAATCTTCTAAAATGTGTATAATTAGCTGACTTTGCCAAAGGAAAAGTAATAATTGCGTTGTTGTTGGTTTAGTCGCATCAGCTTGTGTTGTTCCAACATTACCAGCATTCATATTTCCAAGTTTGCTGTTAGTGCTTGTGTAACATAACGTACTTCTAACTGGACCTTGCATAGCTAATTCTTCTAGATGTAGTCTACTTCTGAAGCATCTGTATCTAAAGTAAAGAAGGATCTTAACTTATAGTGATTAATAGCTGTTGCTGTTACTGTACTTTATAATCTTGCATCACTTAATAAGTAGCAATAAATTATTGTTCTAACCTTTAGCAATCTAAAGGTTGTAATTTATAGAGAAAAGTTGACACATTTTAATTGAAATAATAATCTACTTTGCCACGACATGCGCCAATAGAACGGCATGTTAATATATACATAAACATTGTATTCCTGCAGAAAATTTACGACAAATCCGTCCAGCTATAATTAATACAATTACCACAAAACCCTTGTAGCTTAAACTTAAACATAGCTAACCTTGGATAGCATTCTAACATGGACATATCTATTATTTCAGCACCATTAGTCAAATACTTGTTAAAGTATATACACTGATCTATCAACAAAATTTAGAGGCAAATAGAAAAATAAAATAAAAGGCAAAATAACTAAAATTATAACATAAAATAAAGGCAAAAATAAAATTTAGAGATATTTCAAGGCAAAATTGTTGTTTTTACTTTATCGTTCATTCGGTGGTTGATACCCTTTCTGAACTTCATTGACCCACACTCGTCTCGTCAGAGAATTTACGTTGTTCATGGAATGATCTATCTCGTCTTTGTCATTAACATTTTTATCCTTAATCAATACGTAGTAGCTTTTTGTGGGATTATTCAAAATTTAGCTCGTCTTAGCTTCCGGAAGCAGTCTATATGTCGTGCAGTATCTGCGTCTAATATCCATCAAATTGCATAGTTTTAAAACTATTTATTATATGCAACTGCAATATTGTTGAATAAGTGGCAGACGATTGAGTTATTCAGATACATGCCAGGAAAGCTCAACAATAATTGCCGTGCGCATACACAACTGTAAGACTTTGCTTTAAATACTTATTGTCCTCTTTCGGGGCTTAGGTTTTGCATCGTTTGTGGTTCGACATCATTATAGTGAATTGCTGCGGCCCCGATATGTGAAAAAATTGTGATTTAGTCAACCATGTAATTAGAACAAATATATTACTGAACGAGAATAGTATCGCATTTCGAATCAAACCAGCTGAAGTTTGGCATATAAAGTCGTGTTCACGTTCAGTCCGATCCGTATTTGTAGTTACATTGTATCCGACCTGATACGACCAAATTCTACGCCTACATGGTGCCTGTATTGATATTATAGTTGATTCACCAATTCACATTTATAAATGCACCGTGATTGACTAAAGCGCAACATCAACGTTTTGTGGGTGCATTCTGCAATCGACTGAATAGAAGCAGTCAGGATAAACGCCACATCGACACTATAATAAGATTGCTCCTGTTGAATGATTAACGAACTTGAATTAACAGGATTAGTGCATTTGGTTTGTCTGTTATAAATCGAAATATAATGTTTAGTTAATTTTAAACGAAGTATGTTCTAATTCATATAATAATCACCACG